>CAUYLG010034603.1:0-34384 GCA_963573385.1 Cacajao melanocephalus | reverse complement strand
TAGAATTGATTTGGCTATGCGGGCTCTCTTTTGGTTCCATATGAAGTTTAAGGTGTTTTTTTCCAGTTCTGTGAAGAAGGTCATTGGTAGCTTGATGGGAATAGCATTGAATCTGTAAATTACTTTGGGCAGTATGGCCATATTCACGATACTGATTCTTTCTAACCATGAGCATGGAATGTTTCTCCATCTGTGTCCTCTCTTATTTCGTTGAGCAGTGGTTTGTAGTTCTCCTTGAAGAGGTCCTTTACATTCTTTGTTAGTTGTATTCCTAGGTATTTTATTTTCTTTGTAGCAATTGTGAATGGCAGTTCGTTTTTGATATGGCTCTCTTTAAGTCTGTTATTGGTGTATAGGAATGCTTGTGATTTTTGCATGGGTAACAAGAGCAAGACTCCATCTCAGGGAAATAAATATCTTTTTTCTGAGCACAGAGGTTTACACTGGTAATCCAAGCATTTTGGGAGGCCAAAGTGGGAACATCATTTGAGGCTAGGAGTTAGACCAACCTTGGCAATATAGTGAGACCCCATCTCTATTAAAAAAAAAAAATTTTTTTTTTTTTTGAGATGAAGTTTCATCCTGGGTTCAAGCAATTCTCCTGCCTCAGCCTCCCAAGTAGCTGGGATAACAGGGCCCCACCACCACCACACCCAGCTAATTTATATATTTTTAGTAGAGACGGGGTTTCGCAATATTGGCCAGGCTGGTCTTGAACTCCTGACCTCAGATGATCCGCCCACCTCAGCCTCCCAAAGTGCTGGGATTCCACATTCATTCTTGAATGATACTTTCTCTGAGTGTAGAAGTGTAAATTATACCTTTGTCTGAATACTTTGAGTATATTATTTTACTGTTTTCATCCATTATTATGGTTGAGAGTTTGCTGTTTAACTCATTCCTTTGGCAGCAGTTTTTCCTCACCCTTTATTTTTTTCAGGCTTTTAAAATAACCTTTATCTTTTTTTAAGTTAATATGTAGGCCAGGTGCTGTGGCTCACACATCCCCAGCCCTTTTGGAGCCCAGGAGTTTGAGACCAACCTGGGCAACATAGTGAGATTTCATCTCTACAAAAAATTAGGCCAGGCACAGTGGCTCACACCTGTAATACCAGCACTTTGGGAGGCCGAGGCAGGTGGATCACCTGAGGTCAGGAGTTTGAGACCAGCCTGATCAACATGGTGAAACCCCATCTCTATTAAAATACCAAAATTAGCTGGGCGTGGTGGAACATGCCTGTAATCCCAGCTACTCGGGAGGCTGAGGCAGGAGAATTCTCTGAACCTGGGAGGCAGAGGTTGCAGTAAGCCAAGATGGTGCCACTGACTCCAGCCTGGGCAACAGAGTGAGTCTCTGTTTCAAAAAAAGAAAAAAAAAATAGCTGGGTGTGATGGTGCATGTGCCTGTAGTCCCAGTTACTTGGCAGACCTAAGTAGGAGGAATGCTTGCACCCAGGAGGTTGAGGCTGCAGTGAGCTATGATGGCGCCACTGCACTCCAGCCTAGACGACACAGCAAGAGATTTTCTCAAAACAAAAAATGTAAAAAGCTAAAAAGTTTAAAATGTAAAAAGTTAATATGTGCATTACAGAAAACCAACACAAGAAAAACAAAGTCATTCACAATCACAAGCAGTTTACAGTTTGACATGTTCTTCTAGGTCCTGTGTGTATTTAAACACAACATCCAGTTTTAATGGGATTGAGATCGTACTTTCCTCTCTCTTTCACTGCCTTTTAAGAGCTTTTCTTTGTGTTACTGTAAATAAGTAAGGATTCTGCTTAGGATTCATTTGGCTTCCTGCCTCTGAGGGCTGGGGCAATTTCTGGGAAAAAATTTTTTTTTTTTTTTTTTTTTTTTGAGACAGAGTCTCACTCTGTCACCCAGGCTGGAGTTCAGTGGCACCATCTCAGCTCACTGCAACCTCCACCTTCCAGGTTCAAACAATTCACCTGCTTCAGCCTCCCAACTAGCTGGGATTACAGGTATGTGCCACCACACCTGACTATTTTTTGTATTTTTTGTAGAGATGGAGTTTTGCCATGTTGCCCAGGTTGGTCTCGAACTCCCAGCCTCAAGTGATCTGCCTGCCTTGGCCTTTGCCTTTAAAAGTGCTAGATTAGGCCGGGCGTGGTGGCTCACACCTGTAATCCAAGCACTTTGGAGGCCAAGGCGGGCAGATCACCTGAGGTCGGGAGTTTGAGACCAGCCTGACCAACATGGTGAAACCCCGTCTTAGATAAAATAAAATAAATACTAGTAATTTGAAAAAAAAAAAAAAAAGTGCTGGATTATAGGCATGAGCCACCGCGTTCATAACCATGATCTCTCTGAATTTTTCTCCCATGTCTCTATCCCCTTTTAGAACTCTGATAGATGCATGTTCTTTCTCTTCCATGTCTCTGAATCTCTTTTTAGTAGTTTGTTTTTTTAAACACTTAGTTCCTGCTTCTGTTTCTAAAAAGATAAGGTACCCAGGTGCAGCCTTATAATTAGTAATTTTCAGGAAAACCTCCCTTTTATTCCCACTCTAAGCCAGGCACAGGCCCCTACTGTCTACCCTGGGGGGCTCATTTTATTCCCCCTAGCTTAACTATTCATTTAAAAAAAAAAAAAAAAATGCTGGGCACGGTGGCTCACACCTGTAAACCCAGCACTTTTGGAGGCGAGGGGGGCGCATCACCTGAGGACAGGAGTTCAAAGACCAGCCTGATCAAAATGGAGGAACCCCGTCTCTTAAATACAAAATTAGCTGGGTGTGGTGCTGCATGCCTGTAATCCCAGCTACTGTGGAGGCCAAGTCAGGGAATCGCTTGAACCCAGGAGGCAGAAGTTGCAGAAAGCCAAGATGGCACCATTGCATTCCAGCCTGGGCAACGAGAGTGAAACTCTGTCTCAAAAAAAAAAAAAAGTTGTTCTGTTGATGGGTCAGTTGAAGCATTTTGCACCTGGAGCCTTTGCGCCCTCCTCTCCCTGTAGGGCTATGCTACTCAGGAGAGTCTTCAGCACGGTTGAATCTCTGTGCGACTTTGAGTGTGGCTTTGTTTCTATGATGGCCTGATTTTCCTCCTGCTCTAGTTCGAGAGCCCCTGTTTTATCTACTTCCATTGTTTCACTGTCTCTGCTTCGAGCTCTCTTTTACATATTCATGGATAAATGTTACAGTTTTCATCTATTCTTCCCTGGCAACAATTTCTGATAAGTATTCATGTGCCATTTGCTGTTCCTGTAATATCTTTAACTCCTGTGTCAGCTCCCACTAATTTCTTAATGAGGCAAATTCTTCCTGGATGAGCTCTTGTAAGTAGATCATTGTGAGAGAGGGGCCAGGACTGTGTCTCAGGCTGGCAGGAGTCCGTCCGTGGGAATGGGTGCTTGGGAGAGTTCCATCCGGCTTTTTTTCTCCGTAGGCAACTACAGGGCTGATCACCATGCAGGGCTGCCCCACCCATCATTCTTCTTGTTGCCTGCTAGGTTCAGGAAAGCTCTTACTGCAGTCCACACTCTTTTTTTTTTTTTTTTTTTTTTTTTGAGACGAAGTCACACTTTGTCGCCCGGGCTGGAGTGCAGTGGTGCGATCTCAGCTCACTGCAACCTCTGCCTCCGCCTCCCGGGTCCAAGCAGTTCTCCTGCCTCAGCCTCCCAAGTAGCTGGGACTACAAGCGCCCGCCAGCATACCCTAATTTTTGTATTTTTAGTAGAGCCGGGGTTTCACCATGTTAGCCAGGATGGTCTCAATCTCCTGACCTCGTGATCTGCCTTCCTCAGCCTCCCAAAGTACTGGGATTAAAGGCATGAGCCTTTTTTCTTGTTTTTAAGACAGGGTCTTGCTCTGTCACCCAGGCTGGAGGAGTGCAGTGGTGCCATCATAGCTCACTGCAGCCTTGAAACCCTGGATTCAAGCAATCCTCCTGCCCCAGCATCCAGGATAGCTGGGACTACAGGCACCCACCACCACACCCAGCTAATTTTTAAATTTTTTCATAAAAGACAGGGTTTCACTTTGTTGCCCAGGCTGGTCTTGAACTCCTGGGCTCAAGTTATTCTCCTGCCTCAGCCTTCTAAAGTTACTAGGATTATAGGTATGAGCCACCATGCCCAAGCCTCTTTTTTTTTTTTTTTAATTTCAAATAAGAGATTATTGGGTGTGCTACTTTGGTTTTTGAGATGGAATCTTACTCTGCCACCCAGGCTGGAGTGCAGTGGCATGATCTTGGCTCACTGCAACCTCTACCTCCCAGTTCAGGCAATTCTCCCATCTCAGCCTCCCAAATAGCTGGGATTCCAGGCACACGCCACCACCCCCGGCTAATTTTTGTATTTTTAGTAGAGACAGGGTTTCACTCTCTTGGCCAGGCTGGTCTTGAACTCCTGAGCTCAAGTAATCCACCCGCCTCAGCCTCCCAAAGTGTTGGGATTACAGGCGTGAGCCACTGTACTGGGCCATGTTTTAGCTTCTTGTTTTGTTTGCTTTTTGGTGATTTCTAAGGGGGTTAGGAATGGGTAGCATTGTCCTTATGCCAGTGCTGTATTTCTGTGGGGCTGGGGGGACAAGGTATCACTTTGTCACCCAGGCTGGAGTACAATGGTGTCATCACAGCTCACTGCCGCCTCAGCCTACCTGGTTCAAATGATCCTCCAACGTAGCTGGGACTACAGGCATATACATGCTACCACGCCTGGCTAATTTTTATATTTTCTGTAGAGATGGGCTTTTCACATTGCTTAGGCCTCTCAAAGTCACTGGCTGTGCCAGTAGTGTAGAATTTTTTGAGACAGGGTCTCACTGTGCCACCAGCTGGAGTGTAGTGCCGTGGTCTAAGCTCACTGCAGCCGCTACCTCCCAGGTAGCTGGGACCACAGATGAGCACCAGCACGCCCAGCTAAGTTTTTGTATTTTTGGTGGAGACCTACCACCTCCCAAAGTGCTAGGATTATCAGCCACCATGCCAGGCTGATGCCAGCACTTTAAAACTGGAAGTCGCAATACAAGATCAACCTTGCATTCCTGAGTTAAATACTTCTCGATTAGGATGTTTATTTTTTACATTCTTCTGTTAGATCCTATTTGCTTATACTTTAAGACTTCTACATTTATGTCAGTGAAAGGGATCCATTCTTGGCATATCCTATCTGCTGTCAGGGTTCCTAAAACAAGCTGCATCATTTTCCATGTTTGTTTATTCTCTGGAACAGAATATATAAAAAAGGGATTTTTAATTTCTTAAAAATGCCTATGAATCTAATCAGATTTTCTATTTCTTCTTTTTTTGAGATAGTCCCGCTCCATTGCCCAGGCTGGAGTGCAGTGGCACAATCTCAGCTCACTGTAACCTCCACCTCCTGGGTTCAAGTGATTCTCCTGCCTCAACTTCCTGAGTAGCTGGGATTACAGGCACCTACCATTATACCCAACTAATTTTTGTATTTGGTAGAGATGGGGTTTCATCATGTTGGCTGGTCTTGAACTCCTGACCTCAAGTGATCCGCCTCAGCCTCCCAAAGTGCTGGGATTACAGGCGTGAGCCACCATGCCAGGCCTCTATTTCTTAAGACCATGGTGATAATTTATGTTTTTCTGGAAAATGTTTTACATTTACACCCAGTTTTCATATTTTTGCTGTAAAATGTCCTCAGAACATGGGGTGGGGGTTCGTTTTATCAATAAAGTTTGCGTTTTTCTCAATGACAATGGATTAGTGTATAGATAAAATGAGGACCCCACCATCATGAAATAATGAGTTCTACCCTAAGAGGGTATGGGGGAGATGAAAGGCATGATGTCATCCCAACAAACCCTGTGCTAAATCAGTCTGTTTCTGCCTTCTGTTTCTCAGTCTTAGGAAAAGTCCTCAGTGCTGTGGGCAGTGCCCAGCTACTAATGTCCCAGAAATTTCAGCAGTTCCGGGGCCTCTGTGAGCAAAACTTGGTGAGTGTGATTGTTCTTCCTCCACAGGAGGGCTTCCAACCTGTGGCTGCCCACCATACCCCAGGTAGATTGGGCTGGGTGCCCGCCAGCCCCTTGAAGCCTCTGTACCCTCCTCTGTAACACAGAACGGTGCGGCTTCCCCATGGTGTTGGAAGGACAATGGCAATGTGTGTCAGTGTCTAGCACAAGAAAGGGGGTGAGGGCAGCCCTATCACATCTCTAATACCTTTCCACGTTGAAACAGCCACATGGATGTTCAGTCCCTTAGCCTGGTTTATTTATATAACATATGTTCTGTATCTAAGAAGACACTCAAGATAAAAACTAAAGAAGTACCACTGCTGGGATTGGTGGCTTGGCTTTCTCCCTCCCTCTTACCTGTTAGGAGGGCTGGCCCTGCTGGGGTCAGATGCAAAGGCCTGGGCCGTTCTGCCTGTGGGAATCTGTGCGCTCCCAGCGGGAGACAGTGGAGAGTGTTTGTCTCCAAGACCTACAGAGACCTGGGGGTTGCGTTGTCATGGAACAGAGTGATACCAGGGAAACAACACGAATTCTGTGATCTTCCCACCTGGGAGTGAATCAGGCTTCTCTTGGTGTCACTGTTGCACCATGACCAAGAACTTCTGTTTCTTCCCTGCAAAACAAAAACAAATGTCTGCCTGACCTACACATTAGGGACAGGAGTGCTTTTCTCACTGCAGCCCTACAGTGACCTCTGGTCCTCATGATGAGACTGTCCCCAAGGATCCCCACCACTAGGGCTGGTGCTGACCAGAACTGGCTTGATTCATTCATATAGATACTGACCAGGACACTAGACCTCGACAGCCCCCGAGGGTAGGGTGCTGGCAGGGCCAGGGGAACCATGCTAGGGTGGGGTGGGGGTGGGGGCAGGACAAGCCTCTGCCAAGCTGGCCCCACTGATCCCCTTCTGGCCCACAGAACCCTGACGCCAACCCACGCCCCACTGCCCAGGACCTGGCAGGGTTCTGGGACCTGCTACAGCTGTCCATCGAGGACATCAGCATGAAGTTTGATGAACTCTACCACCTCAAGGCCAACAGCTGGCAGCTGGTGGAGACCCCCGAGAAGAGGAAGGTGAGCATGGAGCAGTGCGGAGGGGAAGTCCAGGGACAAATTCCTGGTCGGCAATAACGCTGCCCACATCGGTCAGTGCTGCTTGGCTTCCTTCTCCGTGTGTCGTCTTTGAGCTGGGGGCTCACATCCATCACTGCGTGGGGTCCATGCTTGGCACTTGTCTGGCATGCTGCATGCTCTGTAGTTAAGGCTGCCCCTGAAGCATGTGTCCTGCCCTGCATGTCCAGAAAAGGAGATCCTGGGAGAGGCACGCCCACAGCCTCAGCACGTTACAACAAAGGAGGCAGGAGAATGCTCCTTTCTCCTGGGGCCCTGCTGCCAGGAATCCCGGGGTCCAGAGCCAGTTCTGTGACCTTGTGGTAGCCTGCCTCTTCCCTTGTGGTCGCTGCCTCAGACGCCGGCGACAAGCAGCGCCAGGAGGCCTCTTCCCTGAGGCTTCCTTCTGCAAACCAGCAGAACCAGTGGCCCCTATTGAACCATGGCCCTTCTGTTTAATCCCCTAGAATAGCCTGGGAAGTGTGACCTGGGAGTCGAAGCCCTAAATTGAAGTCTGACTGTGTGACTTGGGCTAGCTCCTGCCCGAGTCTCAGGCTCCCAGTGGTTCAACGCGAGAGTGGACACAGGGATCTGTCCGTCCCTCCCTGCTTGAGTGCCCTTGGAGTCTGAGCTTGCTTTCCGCTCCTCTGCCTTGTGCTCTTCCCACTGTCATCGCTTCTCGTGGCTTCCTGATTCCAAGTGTGTGTTGCTTGTGCCTGGGGCGGAGACTCGCTGCCGGCATATGGTGGGGGTAGCACCACACAAAACGTGGCACCTTTATTTTATTTTTGTACCCTCCTCACTGTCTCACTAAAGGAAGAGAAGAAACCACCCCCTCCGGTCCCAAAGAAGCCAGCCAAATCCAAGCCGGCAGTGAGCCGTGACAAGGCCTCAGACGCCGGCGACAAGCAGCGCCAGGAGGCCCGCAAGAGACTCCTGGCGGCCAAGCGGGCAGCTTCTGTGCGGCAGAACTCAGCCACTGAGAGTGCAGACAGCATCGAGATTTATGTCCCGGAGGCCCAGACCAGGCTCTGAGACCATGCAGGAGGAAGGAAACGATTTTAAATCATTAAAAAACACACACAAAAACTAAGTGCGAACGGAACAGTTTTCTCAGCCTTTGCTATGGTTATTCTGTCTAGAGACCCTGAGCCAACTTTCAAATTGACGCATATAAGGGCTCACGATTTGGCTTTTTTGGGTCCCTCCCAGCTTTAGGTTATGAAGATTTTACTCACAAAAAAAAACAAAAAACTAGAAAACTTTTTTTTCCTCTTGCTGGTCGTGGTGGACTAGATAGATGATTGATAGATGATAGATAGATGGACGTCGGCACCTCCCGGCCCAGCCTCCGGACTGTGGTCTTTTTACTCATTCTATCTGATGAGAACTCACACTAGCTTGTTTACAAGATGACGAGAGTCCAAGGGCAGCCTTGGACACCTGCCATGTCCCTCCTTGTTTCCCCGGCTACCCCAGCTCTGACCTTGGATTTTTCATTCTTTCTTAAGTAAGATTTTCTCCTTTCCCTTCAGAGCTCACACAGCAGTCACCATTGTGGCAAGCGGCTTTCTGGGTCTCAGCCCTCCCTGTGGTTGAGGGCCCAGAGGACAGAGAGATGGACATACATCCCCTCCCTCCCCCACCAAGTGCTCACACACAACTTCACACGTGCGCCCGCACACATACACACACACACGCAGATGGAGGCATCTCACAGGGAGGTACCCCACCAGCCCCGTGCAGTGTCTGTCAGGCAGGACTCACTGCTGAGCAGATGATGAGGGAGGTTTTAGTCTTGGAGGGGAAATGAGACGAAGCCACAGTTACCACACTCCAGACTCCTGCCTAATAATTTTATTCTCTCCAGCCCCTTCTTCCTTCAGCAAAATCTAGGACTCTGAGTGGCTTCCAGGGGGCTGTCCGTCCTCAGCCACGCCTGTGTCCAGTGCCCGAGGGGCGGGCGGCGGTGTCTGTATGTATGTGTACATATGCACATAGACCTTAGAGTGTATATTTAACAAACGCCCATCTGCTCATCCATGCCCACCAGCGCCGCCGCCGCTGGCTCTCGGGGCCCCTGGCAGGAGGCGGGTGTGTGAATAGCATATATTTTTACATGTACTATATCTAGGTGTGTGTACAAGTGTGTGTAAAAATATATACCTTGTGTGTAAGCAGCCCTCTTTTTTGGGGGGTCTCCATCACCCCTCCCCCAAGGGCCCATCTGCCCAGCCTCTGAGTTTTCTGTTTGTTTTTTTTTAAACCCCAATTTTATCCTTCTCTCTCTCTCTCCTGCCCTCCATCCCCACTCCCAGGGTGTCAGGAGCCCTGAGCTGCAATGGCCCAGGCCTGCAGGGCGGGGTGGGGGAGGGCAGGGGCCCAGCCCCACAGCCAGCTCGGTACCCAAGGGGCTGCTGGACGCTGTGTATGCGCCTCTCTGGCATTGGAGACATCCTCTTGGCTGGCGCTTGCTGCAGCGGGGACTCCCCAGGTGAACCAAGGGCCTGCTCCGGGGCCCCATTCCAGCTTGGCCGCCGTCTGTGACCTTGGGCAAGTCACTTGACCTCTGTGTGCCTCAACTTCCTCCTCTGTAAAACGGGGACAGTCCCTCCTCCCTACCTCACAGGCATGTTGTGAGAATAAATGAGGTAATGTGTACCAAGGGCTCATGGCATTATTGCAGGGGGATGAGCAAGATCGGCCCAGGAAACTGAGCCAAACCCCTCCCAAAAGGCAGCTCTGTGGAGACAGCCTGACGGGAGTGCTGGCCGGGATGCCAGCTGTCACACGCCAGCTCTTTGATCTGAGGCAGGCAGACAGAGCTGACCATCGCCTCTCCCAAAAATGAGTGTGCAGGACTTACCTCACTAGCTTCCTGTTTGAAATAAACCTTTGGAAGATAGATGTTATCACAGGAGCCAGGATAGGCCAATAAAGACTACCCTAGAGGACACCCCCCACAGATCCAGTCTGCACATTCTCCAGGGCAGGGTACCCGTATCCCCCTGCCTGGCAGCTATTTCCACCCTCTCGGCTGCAAGCCCTGATTCGCATCTCCAGGGCACCTCCTCTACAGGCCCAGTGCTGGGGCAGGCCCCCGGGGCTGAGCTCACTCTGGTGAGGGAAAGAGATATTGAACGGGGCAGATAAGGTCGAGTCAACAGGTGGTGGAAAACAAGATGCAGCAGAATGAGGCTGCAGGACCCCAAAGTGGGACCGCCAAACCCAGCCTGGGCAGGAGTGTTATGGTAGAGACTGGAAGGATGAGTAGGTAACCAGCTTTGGGGGAGGGAGCAGCATGCATTCCAGGCAGAAGAAATAGGAGGTGTGAAGCTCTCATGGTAGAAACATTTTTTTTTTCCAAGACACAGTCTTGCTTTGTCACCCAGGCTGGACTACAGCGACACAATCTTGGCTTAGTGCAACCTCCGCCTCCCAGGCTCAAGCAATTCTGCCTCAGCCTCCCGAGTAGCTGGGATTACAGGTGCCTGCCACCACGCCCGGTTAATTTTGTATTTTTAGTAGAGACAGGGTTTCACCATGTTGCCCAGGCTGGTCTTAAACTCCTGACCTCAGGTGATGCGCCCACCTCAGCCTCCCAAAGTGCTCGGATTACACGCATGAGCCACCATGCCCAGCCAGAACATGCCTTTTAGAAAGGTCTCCAGCCAGGCTCTGGAGCCACAGATTCCTGATCTCCTCCCTTGGCCTAACCCAGCCAAGAAGCTCATGACCTCAGCAGGGATACATGGACCCTACCTTCCCAGCAGCTTTGTTCAGGCTGCTCAGCCCTCCCCAGCAAGGTCCCGGGAGCCCATCCCAACTGAGTGGCCAGACCCCTATGCTTGGAGCAGCCCTTGTCCCTGGATCCCAATACACTTGTTAGGGGTGACCACAGGTGGCTCAGATTAACTCCCAGGGCTGGCACCTTCCCAGACCTACCCCTACCCTGAGACCCAGCTAGGGGTGATCTGAAGGGTGAGGAAGTTTCCGATTGCATCAGGCATTGTAGCAGGCATTCGGAGGTGCAACAGTGCAGGGTGGGAGGCCACCGTGCAGCTAGCGGCCAGCTCCCCTGGATAGGCCATGGAGACTGGGGATAGACCCTTAGCCTTTCAGAGCCTGCTTCTGCTGTAGCAGGGGAAGGACCTTGAGTGTTGGATTAGGGTCTCAGGAGGGATCCTGCACTCTCTATCAAGCAAAAGATGGGGTAGGGGTGTCTGATGTACAGAATCTGGACCCCCACGCTCAGCCCTCCCAGCACAGCAGTGGAGAAGACACCCCTCTGTTGAAGGAACAATATAATAATACATCCAGTGGCCAGAGTCACATTTCGCCATCTGTGCGTTATCCCTCTCAGATATACACATACCGGTTTTCCCCAAGAGCCATGTGAGAGTCAATGGCATACACTGTGATATTTCACCCCAAAACACATCATGCAACTCCTGCACAACCACAAAACCATCACCACCCTCTAACTTAGGAATGTTCCAAGGAGCACCTCCTTTGCCCAGGAGGGCACTCGCTGCACACGTTAATACAACCTGAGGCACAACCTGCACGCCAGGTGCCCCCACAACGATGTCCCTTATAGCTTTTCCCTTTCATCCCTCCAGGGTCCCATTAAGGATCAGTCACTGCTTTCAGTTACCATGTGTGTTTTTTTTGTTTTGCTTTTGTTTTTGTTTTTGTTTTCAGACAGGGTCTCACTCTGCTACCCCGGCTGAAGTGCAATGGTGGGATCATGACTCACTGCAGCCTCAACCAAATGGGCTCAATCAATCCTCCTGCCTCAGCCTCCCAAGTAGCTGGGACCACAGTCACATGCCACCACGCTCAGCTAATTTTAATTTTTTTTTGTAGAGATGGAGTCTCACTTTGTTGCCCAGGCTGGTCTCAAATTCCTAGGCTCAAGTGATCCTCCTGACTCTCAGCCTCCCAAAGTGCTGGGATCACAAGTGTGAGCCACTGCTCCAGGCCACCATGTCCTTCTAGTCTCTTTAAAAATCAAAATTTCCCTACTTTTTTTGTTTTGCCAGAAGTTGATTTTTTTTTTTTTTGGTTTCTGTTTGTTTTGAGACAGAGTCACTGCAATGCCCAGGCTGGAGTGCAGTGGTGTGATCTCGGTTCACCACAACGTTCACCTCCCAGGTTCAAGCAATTCTGCTGCCCCAGCCTCCCGAGCAGCTGGGACTTCAGGTGTGGGCCACCATGCCCAGCTAATTTTTGTATTTTTAGTAGAGACAGGGTTTCACCACATTGGCCAGGCTGGTCTCGAATTCCTGACCTCAAGTGATCCACCTGCCTCAGCCTCCTAAAGTGCTGGGATTACAGGCATGAGCCACCATGCCCGGGTGAGATGTTGATGTTTTTAAAGTATCCAAGCACTTTATAGAGTGGTGCGCCATCTGGGTTTATGTTTTCTCATGGCCAGATTCAGATTAAATGGTTTTCACAAGAATATGACTTAGATGATGTCCCATGTCCTTGTACCTTGTTCCATCAGGGAGGCATTTGTTACTTCAGGGAAAGGCTGACAGCAGCTTCCCAGAGAAGCTGGGAATAAGTCCTTGGCATCTGTGTTTCCAACGCCTAGTCCTTGAGGAAACAGAGGGGACCAGGACAGAGACAGGAAGTTCCCTCCTAAAGGCTACAGGATGACCACAGAGGCGGCACAGGGGACAGGAGACTGTCAGCCACCCGTGGGTCCCTCCCTGAGAACCCTACCTGGCCCAGGTTTCCCTTCTAGAACCCCAAGCTCCCCAGGGTTGCACGTTTCCATAGTCTTAGCACAGAGAAGGCTCAGCTACCACTAGGAACAGCAATGGTGGTAGCTGACCTTATAGACAGGACAGCAGGACAAAGCCACTGCCACCAGGAGCCTGAGGGCCAAGGACCATGCAGAGCCTGTGTGGGCAAATGCTGTGGAGGACAGACCCACTGAGATGAGGTTTCTACCACCAACAGTGGATGGGCTTTATGACAGAAATTCTAAATCAAGTCTCCTGCCCATCTGAATCTGTGGCCAATCTGAAAGCTGGCGTGGTCTCTGCTGCTGCCCCTGCCCCTACCATATGGTGGCCAGGGGGCTTTTCAAAATGCTGACTGGGCTGCATCACCCTCTGCTTAACCCTTAAACCCAGCCTCCTCACCTTGGCCTTAGAGGCCACCGCCCACCTCTCCAGCCACACTTCCAGTGAGAGCTGCCCTCGGCCACCTCAGGGCCTCCCACAGGGTGCCCCAGCCCTCTACCGATGAGCTGACATCAGCTCCTGCCTCCACTCTCAGGACAGGTGGCCTTTCCTCAGGGAAACCCACAAGCACCTGGGCCAGGCCAGGTTAGTGCTCTACACTTGGAGCACAAGAGTCGCTTTCCTTTGCTGTTGTCACGGATGTGATGATGCTTTAGTATCTGTGTGATTATTCGTGAGCATCTCGCTCTATGCAGAAGATGGTGGGCTCCCAAGGGTGAAAAGAGTGTTTTCTTATCACCAGGTCTCAGTTCCTGGCACAGAGTAGAGCCTCAAGAATGATTTCCTAAATGAAGGACCTTGGCAGAAAAGGCAGTATTTGACCTGGGCTTTCAGGGATGAGCAGGAGTTATCCGAGCTATGGCAGTGAAAGGCACAGTGAGCACAGTGACACAGGTGTAAGGGCTGCTACTGCAGGTGGGACCAGGGCCAGACCGGCCTTGAATGACAGGTTAACAAATAAGCCTTTCAGACCAGACACGGTGGCTCATGCCTATAATCTCAGCACTTTGGGAGACCGAGGTGAGTGAATCACTTGAGGCCTGGAGTTCAAGACCAGCCTGGCCAAAATGGCAAAACCCCATCTCAACTTAAAAAAAAAATTAGCCAGGTGTGGTGATGCATACCTGTAATTCCAGCTACTCAGGAGGCTGAGGCACAAGAATCACTTGAGCCTGGGAGGAGGTGGTTGCAGTGACACAATATCCCACCACTGCACACCAGCCTGGGAAACACAGCAAGGATCACTATTAAAAAAAAAAAAAAAAAAAAAAAAGGTAAGGCTTTTGAGGCCAGCTTTAAATGGAGCCAGGACATTTCTTGCCACAGAACCCCACTTCCCATAAAACAGGGGCCCCCAGTACCAGCTTCCATAGACCCATGGTACTCTCTGGTCCCAGTGAGCCCACACTTTGTCTCCAAAATGTGTCAACCCAGCTCAGGCCCTGTGAAGCCCTGTGGCCAACACAGGCCATGGGCCTTCAGGGCCCCTCTGCTGCCTTTATGGCTTTAACTTTCTGTAAACTGACAACTCCCGCATGTAAGTCTCCAGCCTGTGTTTCTCCCTGAACTCCACCCTTCCCACTCAACATCTCCACTTGGATGCATAACAAGCAATTTAGACGTCCATCCACTAATAACAGTAGATGGAATTCAGGAATTAGAAAACCACCATTTGGGCTGGACACAGTGGCTCACGCCTGTAATCCCAGCACTTTGGGAGGCTGAGGCAGAGGATCACTTGAGGTCAGGGGTTCAACACCAGCTCGGGCAACACACTGAGACCTGCATCTCTATTTAAAAGAAGTTTTTTTTCTAAATGAAATACTTAGGCATAAATGTAACAGAAGATTTGCACAGTCAAAACTACAAAACATCATTTAAAGGAATTTATAAAGATGTAAATAAATGGAAAGCGATCCCATGTTCATGGATTGGAAGACTCAGTATTGATAAGATGGCAACACTCCCCCAAATTAATCTACAGATTCCACACAACCCTTATCAAAATCCCAGCTCCCTTTTCTGCAGAAATTGAGAAGCTGATCCAAAAATTCATATGGAAATGTAAAATTTACTACAAAACTAATGTAATCAAGGCTGGGCATAGTGGATCATGCCTATAATCCCAACACTTTGGGAGGCTGGGACAGGAGGATATCTTGAGCCCAACAGTTTGAGACCAGCTTGGGCAACACAGTGAGATTCCATCTGTACAAAAAAATACAAAAATTAACCAGGTGTGGTGGCACATGCCTATAGTCCCAGCTACTCAGGAGGCTGAGACATTAGGATCACTTAAGCCCAGGAGGTTGAGACTGCAGTGAGCCATGATCACAGCACTGTAGTCCAGCCTGGGTGACAGAGCAAGACCCTGTCTCAAAAAATAAATACTCAAGATTAGGTAGTACTGGCATAAGGGTAGACATATACATCAATGAAACAGAATCAAGAGTCCAAAATAAACCCATACATTTATGGACAACTGATTTTCGACAACAGTGCCAAGGGGATTCAATGAGGAAAGAAGTATTAACAAATGGTGCTAGTATAACCATCTAAATGCAAAAAAAAGGAAGCTGGACCCTTACCTTGTAACATATACAAAATTAACTCAATGTGGATTAAAAACCTGAAAGTTAAAACTATCAAACTCTTGGCCAGGTGCAGTGGTTCACACCTGTATAATCCCAGCACTTTGGGAGGCCGAGGCAGGCAGATCACAAGGTCAAGAGATCCAGACCACCCTGGCCAACATGGTGATACCCCGTCTCTACTAAAAATACAAAAATTAGCTGGGCATGGTGGTGCGTGCCAGTAGTCCCAGCTACTGAGGAGGCTGAGGCAGGAGAATCACCTGAACCCAGGAGGCGGAAGCTGCTGTGAGCCAAGACTGCGCCACTGTGCTCCACAACCTGGTGACAGAGCAAGACTCTGTCTCAAAAAAAAAAAAAACTCTTAAAAGAAAACAAGTGTAAACATTCATAACCTTGGATTAGGCAATGGTTTCTTGGGTATGATACCAAAGCACAAGCAACCAAAGAAAACACAGATAAACTAAACTTCAACGTTAAAAACACTTGTGCTTCAAAGAACACTACCAAGAAAGTGAAAGGATAACCCATGTAATAGGAGGAAATATTTACAACTCATGTATCTGATAAGGATGCAATAGCTGGAATATATAAAGAACATTTAACAGCTTAACACCAAAAGACAAAGTTTTAAATACGTAAAGGATCTAAAGAGATATTTCTTTCTTTGTTTTTGTTTTTTTTTGACTCACTGTCTGTCACCTAGGCTGGAGCGCAGTGGCGCGACCTTGGCTCACTGCAAACTCTGCAACGAAAAACATTGAGGTACTGGGACATTCTACAATACAAATGAACCCTGAAAATATTATGCTAAGTGAAAGAAGCCAGACATTATATGACTGAATTTGTCTGAAGTTTCTAGAGTAGGCCAGTCGCAGTGGCTCATGCCTGTAATCCCAACACTTCAGGAGGCTGAGGCAGGCAGATCACCTGAGGTCGGGAGTTCAAGACTAGCCTGGCCATCATGGTGAAACCCCGTTTCTATTAAAAATACAAAAAATTTAGCCGGGCACAGTGGCGGGCACCTGTAATCCCAGCTAGGCTGAGGCAGGAGAATTGCTTGAACCCGAGAGGTGGAGATTGCAGTGAGCCCAGGACACGCCATTGCAATCAAGCGTGGGCAACAATAAATTCCGAGTAAAAAATAAAAAAAAAATGAAGTTTCTAGAGTAAACAAGCTGGCTGGGCATGGTGACTCACGCCTGTAATCCCAGCACTCTGGGAGGCTGACAGAGGGAAGATCACTTGAGGTCAGGATTTCGAGACCAGCCTGGCCAACATGGCGAAACCCCATTTCTACTGAAAATACAAAAATCAGCCAGAACGTGGTAGCAGGTGCCTATAATCTCAGCTACTAGGGAGGCTGAGGCAGGAGAGTTGCTTGAACCCAGGAGGCAGAGGTTGCAGTGAGCCAAGATCATGCCAGTGCACTCCCATCTGGGTGACAGAGCCAGACTCCATCTCAAAACACAGAAACAAATGTCTAGAGTAAGCAAACTGATAGAGAGGGAAAGTAGATCCCCAGTCACCAGGGGCTGGGATGAGAGGAAAATGAGGAATGCCTGCTGACAGGTACAGAGTTTCTTTGGGGGATTACTTACTAAAATGTTCTGGAATTACATAGCAATGTTGATGATTACACAGCTTTGTAGATACACTAAAACCACTGAATTGCACACTTCATAGGTGAATTTCATGGTTTATAAATAACAATTTAAGCTTTTCTTTAAAATACAGAAAACCTTAAGAAAAAATATTTGCAGGCCAGGCGTGGTGGCTCATGCCTGTAATCCCAACACTTTGGGAGGCCAAGGCAGGCAGATCACCTGAGGTCAGGAGTTCGAGACCAGCCTGACCAACACAGAGAAACCCCATCTCTACTAAAAATACAAAAATAACTGGGCATGGTGGCACATGCCTGTAATCCCAGCTACTCGGGAGGCTGAGGCAGGAGAATTGCTTGAACCTGAGAGGCAGAGGTTGCAGTGAGCGGAGATTGCGCCATTGTACTCCAGCCTGGGCAACAAGAGTAAAACTCCATCTTAAAAAAATATATAGGCTGGGCGTGGTGGCTCACGCCTGTAATCCCAGCACTTTGGGAGGCCGAGGCGAGCAGATCACCTGAGGTCAGGAATTCCAAGACCTGACAAACATGGAGAAACCCCATCTCTAAAAAAAATATATATATACACACACATACATATATAATTATATATATTGCAAACATACATATATTGCAAACATATGTATATGTATATGTTTGCAAATCATATCAAGAGATTAATATCCAAAATATGTTTTAAAAACGCCTAGAATCTAACAAAAAAAAAAACACCTGCTCTTTAAAATGGGCAAAGAACTTTTTTTTCCTTTTTTTTTTTTTTTTAAGACCAAATCTCACCCTGTCGACCAAGCTGGAGTTCAATGGCACCATCTTGTCTCACTGCAACCTCCACCTCCCGGGTTCAAGCAATTCTCCTGCCTCAGCCTCCAGAGTAGCTGGGATTACAGGCATACACCATCACATCCAGCTAATTTTTGTATTTTTGGTACAGATGGGGTTTCACCATGCTGGCCAGGCTCGTCTCGAACTCCTGGCCTCAAGTGATCCGCCTGCCTCGGCCTCCCAAAGTGCTGAGATTACAGGCAAGAGCCACCGCACCCAGCCCCTTGTACAATGTTGATGGGAATTTAAAATGGTACAGCCACTGCAGGAAACAGTTATTGCAGTTCCTCATAATATTAAAAATAGAATAACCATTTGATCCAGAAATTCCATTTCTGGGCATATGTCCAAAAGAACTGAAAACAGAGACTTATATGTTCACAATGTCAGGTTAAAAAAACAACAGTGGGGACTTGAAGAGGCCCACGTTCACAGGAGCATTATTCAGAATAGCCAAAAAGTGGAAGCAACCCAAGTGCCGTCCATGATGGATGATAAACAAAATATACATACAATGGAATATTATTCAGCCTTAAAAAGGACGAAAGCCTGGGCAACATGGCAAGACCCCATTTCTACAAAAAGAATTTTTAAAAAATTAACCAGGGCCAAGCACAGTGGCTCAGGCCTATAATCCCAGCACTTTGGGAGGTCCAAGCAGGGGACCTTGTTTCTACAAAAGGGTTAGCCGGATGTGCTGCCACATGCCTGCGGCCCTAGCTCCTTGGGGAAGGTCAACGCAGGAGGACTGCTTGAGCCTAGGTCAAGACTGCAGTGAGCTATAATTGTGCCACTGCAGGCCAGTCAGGGCAACAGAGTGAGACCCTATCTCAAACCCCCCACCCCCAAAAAGAAATTCTGATATCTGCTAAACATGGATGACCCTGGAGCTTGAGGACATTATGCTGGGTGAAATAAGTCAGTGACAAAAGGTCAAATACTGTATGATTCCACTTACATGAGGTTCGAATGAGTAGACAAACTCATAGAAACAGAAAAATGATGACTGCCAGGGGCTGGGAGAGGGGCAAGGTGGAGTTAGCGTTTAGTGGCAGGGAGTCCGTCTGTGGAAGATGAAAGTGTTCTGGAGATGGACAGTGGTGATGGCTGCACAGCAAAGCGAATGTACCTCATGCCACGAAGCTATACACTTACAAACCATGAAAATGGTAATTTTATGTTATGTATATTTTACCACAATAATAAAAAGTAAAACGGGGACACTAAAAAAACGTGACAACCAATGATCTTACGTTGGCTCTTGGACCAGAAAAAATTCCTCTAAAGGACATTATTGGGATAACTGGCACAACCTCAACATGGACTGTAAATTAGGTAATTAAATCAAGGTGAAAATTTCCCTAACTTTTATAATTGTACTATGCATATTTATGAGAATCTCCTTTTTAGGAGGTACTCACTGAAAAATGTAGAGATAACAGGACATACGTATGCAAAAAACTCTCAAATCGTTGGCGGTGGGAATAAATAAATATAAATATAGCCAGGCTTATAGCTGGGCGCCACGGCTCATGCCTGTAATCCCAACGCTTTGGAAGGCTGGGGGGGGCGGGTGGTGGATCCCCTGAGGTCAGGAGTTCGAAACCAGCCTGGCCAACATGGCGAAACCCTATCTCTACTAAAAATACAAAATTAGCCGAGCATGGTGGTGCATGCCTGTAATACCAGCTACTCAGGAGGCTGAGGCAGGAGAATTGCTTGAACCTGGGAGGTGGAGGTTGCAGTGAGCCAAGATTGTGCCACGGCACTACAGCCTGGGCAACAAGAGCAAAACGCCATCTCAAAAAAAAAAAAAAAAAGAAATTATATTTTCTCATAATGTAAAACATGCCAAGGAAAAAAATACAAATGGTGACAAATGGAGAATCTAGATGAAGTTATACAGGGTTCTTTGCACAATTCTTGCAACTTTATCCTAACTTTGAAATCATTTCATAATAAAGTTTTTAAAAATTATTTTGTCAAAAATAGAGTTTCTTATCCCCAAACTGCCCCACACAGCAAACCCATCTTAGAAAATGGCAGCTCTATCTTTGTGGTTGCTCAGATCGAAATTCTCAAGAGTCCACCCTGACTCTTCTCTTTCACACCCGTTCCAAACCACCCGCAGATCCTACCAGCTGCACCTCGGAAATGGTTCCAGCACCCACCTCTCAGTCTCCCCGCTAGTTCGGATCAGCCTGACCCTTGCTGGGTCCTCACAGGTCCCCTGCTCAGGCACTCAGCCCCCTCCCTGCTATTTTCAACACAGCACCCAGAAGGATTCGGTCAAAACTCAAGCCAGGTAGTCACCTCCTGCTCAGAACTCTCCGACACCCCACGTGGCCTACTGGGAGCCACGGAGGGGTCCCGCTGCTTCTCAGCCCCTCCAGCTCCCGCCCTCATCCTCCTGGCCTCCTGGGGCTGGCAACCCTGAGCCCTGGAGCCCTCACGGGGTGCAGCCTCGCATCTCCTGTCTGCCCAAATGTCACTGCCCAGGGCACCCCGCAGACAGCGCCCCCCCCCCCACCCCGGCCCGCCCGGACCCCAGGCCATGGAGCTGCTTGTTCATCGTGTTTCCCTCCACAAAACCAGTTCCTTCAGCCCCGTTCTGGCGGGCAGCCGCTGATGTGGACACAGCGAGTCCCTGGGGCACCCCAGCCACCTCCTCTGCTCCCCCCGTCCGCCGAGAGCCATTCCCCGCCAGAGGAAGCTGCGCTCCCACGGCCCGCGTGAGCCGTAGGCCTCTGGGGAAGCGGCCCTGGACGTTCCGCTTGCCTCGAGGGGAAGGGCCAGCCCAGAGCGAACCCCCACTCCCCCACCCCCATTGCCTGCTCACCCATCACCTCCCCTCCCTACAAGGACCTCGATGCATCCTGGGCAGGCACAACAAGGAAGGGGGGCTCACCCCAGAGTGCCCCCCCCTCCGCCAGCCCGTGGGCCGAGGCCAAATAAGGCTGAACGGCAGCCTAGGGCCGCCCACCCCACCCCGTGGCCCCGCCCCGTGCACATTCTTCTGCCTTGTAAGGCCGGGCCGCCGAGCCCCGCCCCTGCCCGGAGTCCCGACCCGACGGTCGGCCCAGGTCCACGCATCCAGCGATCCCGAGCGCCTTCTCCGTACCAGGTGGGAGCCGGGGCCCGGGGGTCTTGAGGACGGGCCTGACGGCCCAGGGTTGGAGACGAGAGGTGGCCCGGGCCCGACCCGGCTGTCACGGGGGCAGAGGTGGGCCCCAAGGACCGGGATGTGGTAGGGTCTGGGGCTACGAGTTTGCTGGGGGCCTACAGGGACTCTGGCCAGAGGCCGGACAGCAAGAAGGCTGTTCTGGCCTCTGGGAAGCAGTGGTCCTGCGGCAAGGGAAGGACGTTGTCCAGGCTCTGCCCCTTTGCTGAGGAGCTAGAGACTCCAGAACTCAGGGGAGCTGGGGAGCTTGGGTGCAAGGGTGCCAGGGAGGGGGTTGCGATTGCCAGTGTCCCGGACCCAGTAGAGCCATGTGTGTCACAGATGGAGAAACAGCCCTCTGGGACTCCATGCCCCCCAGAGCATCCGCGTCCCCTCCCCATCTCCCATCCCCACACCCTGGGAGAGGAGAGGGG
Organism: Cacajao melanocephalus; assembly: GCA_963573385.1. Lineage (NCBI taxonomy): Eukaryota > Metazoa > Chordata > Mammalia > Primates > Pitheciidae > Cacajao > Cacajao melanocephalus. The sequence continues at coordinate 12,931 of CAUYLG010034603.1, read as the reverse complement.
GACGAAGACTGGGGACCCTCCCAACACAGCCCGTACTGTATGTGTGGACCCGGGCTTCCCCTCTCTGGGTCATCTCGCCTGTGAGTGGGGAAGGTCTGCCGAGAGCCCTAATGGACTCACCCCTGGGAGGCAGGACGAGGACTCCGGGCTGGGAGAATGCGATCCCTGTTCTTCCCAGCCCTCCAGCTGCTCTAAGGAGGAGCCTCAGATGAGGTGCACTCAAGAGGGAGGCATCTGGCCTGCTCAGCTCCAGGCACTGGAGGTCATGGGGGCACTGCCCTGTGCTGGCTTCAGCCAAGCCTTTGCTGTTATGGTGGGAATCTGGAAACCAGGATGGGGGACGTGGCATCTAGTCACAACCAGGCCAAGTATGAGTACTGATTCCTGGCGTCCAGGGCCCCTGAAGGGGGAAGCGATGGCCCCAGAGCTAAAGGCCTTGCCTATGCCCGACTCTCACCCATGCCTGACCCTCGCCCATCCACCAGGCCCCGAAGGCGCCTCTGGTCACGCAGAGCTCTTTGCCGCTCCACTGCCACAGGCCCGCCTGAGGACAGGTGCTCCCTGTTTTGTTCGAGTCTCGAGGGCACCAGGGACCAAGTTTGTTCCCTACTGCCACAAACCTAGCCCAGGAGTCCTGGCCTCCAGGTGGCCTCTCCCCCTCTCATGGACACTCCACTCCCCTTCTGGGGCCTGTTTTTCTAACTGCACCATGGAGGGCACCCCCTCTCTGCCCACCACTGGGGGTAGACATGGCGGCCTTGCGCAAACCCTCAAGAACAGTGCTCCCAGCCACGCCATGGCAGAGAGTGCAGACCAGGTGGCCATAAAGGCAGAGGGGACCAGCTGGGATCAGACCCAGCTGTGGGTGGCCTGGCCATGCCTGCCTTAGAGCTTCGCCGGACAAGTGTGGTGGGGACAGTGATGGCCATCGCAGCCTCTGTTGGCCGCAGTGCACTGCCCCTCTGCACACAGCCTTCTGTGAGCACCACAAGTCAAAAGTTCCGGAGAACACTGGACTCAGGGAAGGACTGAGCCTGTCCAAACCACAAGAGAGGAGGGGCCCGCATCTGGGGACAATGGTACTCCCTTCCAGGTCATGGGTGAGAAGGGCTTCTATCTTTCTGAACCATGCAAGAAACACTGAGGGCTGGGTGTGTAGGTCCATGGGACATGGGCAGCCACTGTCTCGTGACTACAGGCAGTGATGGCCCTGGGGACCAGCTGGGGCTGGCCAGGATCCCAGTCCAGAGTTGAAAGATCTCAAAGACCAAGGACAGAGAATGACTCGAACAGAGTCATGGGATGAAGGCCTGGAAACAGCTGGAGTCACAGCCTCACAGCCACACAGCCTGGGGTGAACAACAGACAGAGCAGGCTTCCTGGAGGCCCTGGACCCAGGGCCTTGGGCAGAGGGAAGAGGGGCCACAGTCCTGAGACTTCAGACAGGCCCACTGCCCCAGCCGAGGGAAGGAGGCACTGGGTGTTCAGGTGCATATCCCCTCAAGCCGTGACAAATGTTCAGGGAAAGAATCCCAGGCCTGGCCTCAGTTTCCCCATCTGTACAGTAGAAATAGCAGACTGCCACAGTTGCCTTCATATAGTCATTCATCAAACAAGCATCTATCAACCCCACTGTGGCCTGGGATTGGTATAAACGGGGGGATCTATGCTGGCCCATGAGGGAGAAAGATCTTTAGATGTTTACTATGGAAGCAAGGGTGAAGGGAATAGCTCCCCAAGGCAGGATCTCAAGAACTGGGCTGGAGAAAAAAGAGCACATGGGAAGAGGGACCACAGAGGAAAGCCTGGGAGTATCCTGGGAACCGCAGAGGTCAGCAGGGCAGGATCGCAGATCACAAGAGGGATGCCATGAAGGCTGTCAGAGAGGCCAGGAGGGACTCACACAGGGCCTTGAATGCCAGGATGAGAGGTCCAGACTTGCTCTGAGAGGCAGCAGGAACCTTCAAGGGCTTCAAAGTGACATATGTAAGTCAGGGTCTGTATGGGACAGAAGAGGCCAGCTGGAGGCTAAGAAGCCAGGTCTAAACAAGGGTGAAGAAGCTGCGGTTCTCAGCCCAAGCAAGCCTCACACCCCAGTAAGCACTGGGGAGTCAGAACAAGGAGGGAACCAGGATCAGTCTATGATTCCCCCACCAGGGGGCTAGTCAGACTCCCTGAGGTGGACAGGCGGGGGTTGACTGCCCAGAGCCTCCTAGAACCTCAGGCGGGCAGCGGAGGGATGGAGCGGGAGGGTGAGGAACAGCAGGAATGCAGGACTGCTGATGCAGCTCCTTCCAGCGGGCAGGGAACCTGGACGGCAGCCCCAGAGAGCCCTCAGTGACTCCCACGAGTGGACCTACTTTGTCACTTGGAAAGAGAGAGGGATGGTGCAAATGCTATTAAGGATTAAAGGAGATAAAGCATGGTAATGGCTGGCACCAAGCCCAATCCTAAGTGTTTTACCCAAACAGTCACAGCCAAAATAGCTGACTCCACGGCCGGCACTGATCCAGGGATTCTCAGGTCAGTTCGTCCCTACTGCTAGGCACTCCCCTCACGCCCCCAGTCCCAGATGAGGACTCTCAGGCTCAAAGAGGCAGAGGAAGTTTGTTCAGAATCACACAGCCCACATTTGTCTGCTTTTGTGAAGAACTGGGTGGTGGGAGCCCCAAATCTGTGGGCGGCCTTGAATGTCAGGCCCAAATGCTAAAAGCCAGTCTGGAGGAAGTAGGAAAATTCCCCGGCCCAGAGGCATAGGGTCACCCTGACCTCCACCCCTTCCTGCAGGGAAGCCCCACCCACCTGAAGCCAAGATGTCCAGCAAGCGGGCCAAAGCCAAGACCACCAAGAAGCGGCCACAGCGGGCCACATCCAATGTCTTCGCGATGTTTGACCAGTCCCAGATCCAGGAGTTTAAGGAGGCTTTCAACATGATCGACCAGAACCGCGATGGCTTCATTGACAAGGAGGACCTGCACGACATGCTGGCCTCGCTGGGTGAGCTGGGACAGGGACGGGTGAGATGGGGCGGGGCTCAGGCATTTACAGGGCACCTGCTGTGTAGTGAGACACGTGGTGTCCACCTTAGAGAAGAGCTGCCATTACTTAGTCTGTTTAACAGGGAAACTGAGGCACAGAGCAGGTCAGGCACTGACCTGAGGTCCAGTACAGGGTCTGAACCTAGAGAGCCTGACTCCACAGTAGGCCTGTCTTAGGCAATTTGTACACTGGGCTGCCAGGTATCATTTCATTTAAAGAAAGGGGTCAGCATCTAAATGAAAGTGTGAACTGCAGGCTGTCCACTGCACAGACGGGGAAACTGAAGCCGGGTCGTGGGGGGCATGACCAGCTCCCCCCCTTTAGAGGTCACCCATCCCAGGTTCTCATAGCCTCTCTGGTCCCAGTGACTTCCCCAGGATCAGGACCTTAAAACTAAAAGGGTACAAAAGTGAAGTGCCATGCTCTATTGCAGATGGGGAAACACAGGCCCAGAGATAAGGCCTCCAGAGACCATGCCCTAGCCCATGGGCCTGCCCCAACATCCCTCCCAAAGCACCGGCCACAGCCAGCCACTCTCAGCCCAGTTCCTGTGCACCCTTCATCCTGGGTGACAGCTTTCAGACCAGACACTGCCTGGGGGAGGGAGAGTCCAGGACCGGAGGACACAGCCCCATGGCAGTCAAGCCTCGAGCTTTGGGACCAGAGAGTCAGTCCCTAGTGCAGTCCTGTGCACGTTTCTCTTCCTGTGAAAGGAGGCCATGGCCCTGATGTTTACCCACAAGGCATCAAGCAGGAGAACCAGGCAGCCCTGAGCAGGAAACCTGACAGCACGCTGCCCCCACCCTGAGCACCAAACCTCTCCTGGCCTCAGGCCAGGCTCGCTTGAAGGGTCCCTCCCCAAGGAGGTCACCTGGCAGGAAGTCAATCCCAGGGTTCTTATCTGGGGCCTTCCCAACTTCATGGAAGGACTCCTCTTGAGCCTCAGCCTCCCTGGCCATCCCAGGAGGACACAGCAGAGTGCTTGAGGCTCAGGGACATGAAAACTTCCTATTTCCAAGGCCGCACCCTGCACCCATGCCTCTGAACCCCTGAGACTTGACAACAGCCCTGGATATCTACCTAGAAAAACATGGCTTGTGTTTGTAGCTCATATCAGTGGGTCTGCAGATGAGTCACGGCTTCATCTTCAAGTTAAAAACAAGAGCATCAAATTAATAATAATAAACCCTGCAGGTATTATCTTAAATCTCAAAGCAATCCTATTGAACAGATGCAATTATCATTCCTACTTTGCAAACAAGGAAACTGAGGCTCAGAGAGGTTAAGTAATTTACCCAACGTCACAAAGCTACCCAGTAGTGGGGCTGCAACAGAAATCCAGCAGTTGGTTCCAGAGTTCGCAGGCCTGTGCCAGTCATTGTCATGAGCCTTTTGCAACTACTGTCTTATTCGTCTTCACAGTTCCCCTAAGAGATGGGGGAAACCAAGGTGCACAGCTGGGATCCAAACCCAGGCCTGTGTGACAGCAAAGCACTGTGTCTGGACTTCAGGGTTAGTCTGCCTGGGTTCAAATGCCAGGTCTACTCAAGTCCCCTCCTTACTTCCTGTCTGACCCTGGACAAGTCGCCTGGCCTCTCTGTGCCTCAGCTTCCATACCTGTGAAGTGGGGGTAAGAGTGCAGACCTCACGGGGTGGTGGAAGTTAAATGCAATAAGGCATGTGGTGCACCAGCCACAGCGATCAGTCAGCAGAGGGTTGTTTTTAATCAAAGGTTAGTGAGCACTGCTGACTGCTGACATCCAGGCCACAGGAGGAAACGTGGAAGCAACCAGGGGCTCACAGCCCCACTGCTGTGGCCGCCCTAGTGCCATGCTTTATAGTTCACAAAACTTACTACCTCCCGTCTCACACAGAGCCATGAAGGGCAGGGGTGGACAGGGGTGGGAGTTGCCCCAGCTGGAGACAAAGGGCCCAGGACCACTGGCTGGAACACCCTACCCGCCACAGGGAAGAACCCTACAGACGAATACCTGGAGGGCATGATGAGCGAGGCCCCAGGGCCCATCAACTTCACCATGTTCCTCACCATGTTTGGGGAGAAGCTCAACGGCACGGACCCCGAGGACGTGATCCGCAATGCCTTTGCCTGCTTCGACGAGGAAGCCTCAGGTTCGTGGTGCCCCTACCACCACCCTGCATGCAAGTGGGGCCAGGCGCACTCCAGGCATTCCATGCCTCTGCCTTTAAGGGCCAGAACAGATATCACCCATCTCCCAGATTCCGTTACCAGAAATATGAAAGCCAGGCCACCTCCTTATTCTTACTGCAAAGGCCAGGCCAGAACAGCCCATGGCCACCAAGGCTGCTACCTTCTTGATCTCTCCTACTGGCCCAGTGCACACTCTCCATCTGCTTTAGACCTTTCCAGAAATCAAACCATTTCATGCCTTTCTTGCCAACAAGGTACAGAAACTGGCTCCCATCCACAGATCTCCTAGTGGACGTTCTGTCCCTTGGCTCATTTTTCCCAGGGGCATGTCAGGGTGATGATGGCCGTTGCCATGGGCCACACAGGTCTGAAGCACATTCAAAGAGTTTTCCTGACCACCTTCACAGTCCCTCAACAGCATGGCATATTCTCATCCCCGTTTTCTAGATTAAACAGGGGTTAAGGACCTTGCCCAAAGTCACACAGCTAGGGAGAATAGGAATCAGCATTTCAACTCAGGCAGTGGAACTCCAAAGCTCATGCTTACAACAGGGTATAGCCAGCACCCCCTGAGTCACAGCCCCAAGTTCCCCGAGTAGCACCTCGGAGACAGTCCCACTGCACAACACCTCCCCCTGGGACCCTGGCAAGCTCTCCACGCACATCCCCATTCCTCAGACTGACCAGTAACGAAGACTATCTTCCTAGCCCCTCTAGGTCTGCAAGAGCTGCCAGGGGGCTGAGGGATGGGGGTGCCATGTATGTCCCAGCCCAAGTTCCTGTTCTCACCCACCCTGCCCCTGCCCCCAGGTTTCATCCATGAGGACCACCTCCGGGAGCTGCTGACCACCATGGGTGATCGCTTCACAGATGAGGAAGTGGACGAGATGTACCGGGAGGCACCCATTGACAAGAAAGGCAACTTCAACTATGTGGAGTTCACCCGCATTCTCAAACATGGTGCCAAGGACAAAGACGACTAGGCCACCCAGCCCCCCAACGCCCTGGCCCCTGCCAGTCACCCCTCCCCACACACACTCATCCATACCAGCCCCTTGCCCATGACCCTCACTCAGGGATCCCCCCTTTGAGGGGCTAGGGTCCCACTTCCCATGGAGGAAACAGGCCAGGAGAAGCGCGTGCCAGGCTGAGGCAGGTGTTCTCACCGTGACCCCAGAGCCCTGGGCTGGAGTCTCTGACTCCTCCAAGGAAAGACCACCTTCTGGGGACATGGGCTGAAGGGCAGGACCTGGAGGCACCAAGGAAAGGCCCCATTCCCGGGCTGCTCCCCGAGGAGGAAGGGGCCCTGAGTCCCGGGATCAACACCACTTCATGAGCATCCCCACACAAACACAAGGTCACCAAGGTCCCCTCCCTACACCCTGATTGGCCACTGCTGCACACTCACCCAGAGCACGCCACCTGCCATGGGAGCATGCTCAGGAGTCGCAGGCAGCATGGACATCTGCCCCAAAGGAGGCAGAATCTCCAATAGAGGGCTGAGCACTGCTTCCGGTCTGCGTGTCTGTGGTTTGGGTGAAATAAGGGGACCCTGGGCCTGAAACCCTCTCCCCCACTCTCCTGCCATCCCCAGATACTGCCCTGCTCATCCCACCCTGGCCCGGGGAAGGCTGAGCGTCCTCCAGCCATATAGTCGCCAAAGCCTCTGGGGACCAGAGTCTCTAGTATGGGGGCTCTGTGCTCAGCTGAGATCAGCCGGGGGCAGGGGACAGAGGGAACGGGCCTGGTGGCCTTCTCAAGGCTTGTGGGAAAGGGAGGACCATGGGATCACCATAGCCAATCCCATGGAGGGTTCCAGGCCTCTGGTTGGGCAGAGGTCAGGCCACAAAGCCCTCAGGACTAGAGCTCTGGGTCCCTGAAGAACAGGGAGCCTCCAGGAATAGTGATGAGGTGGGCATCCCAGCGGCTCAGGGTTGGAGGTGGGAACAAGGGGTTTCCTAGCCCTGAGCAGCTGGTGGGCAAGGTCAGCCCCAGGAGCAGGCAGCGCGGGGACCCCTGCTACTAGTGGATGATGGGGACACTGTCAGTGCCTGAGGCCTGAGGGGTAGAAAGAGCGGCTGAATGACTAAGCAGAGAGCCCAGAGGGGCAGGGACTGCCTGGGCCACCCACTGGGCCAGGGGCCGAGTGAGGACTGGACCCACCCCACCTGGCCACAGCAAGTGGACCCAGCTTGGTCCTGAGGACTTCTCCAGAGGTCACCCAGTGCAGGCGGCCGCAGCACTCAGCTCAGGGCCTGGGTGAAACTTATCCTGGCTCCAAACAGAGCCCCAAAAGTCTCTGATCTCAACTCCAGAAGGGGCAAGCCCCAAACAACTTCCAAACCAGGCCCAAATAGTATCCCAGACTTGGTCCCAACCACATGCTCGCCCCTGGCCACAGACGGCGGGCATCCAGCTACACACACAGCCCTGCGTGACGCTCAGCCTGGCCACTCATTCGATGCTGCCAACCTGAGGGTGCTGGGGGGGGGTGGTCTCAGGGTGTCCCAGGGCATTGGCCACACATGCCTGACACCAGGGTCATAAGGTCCTCTCAGCAGAGCCACTGCAGCACCAAAGGCCTTTCTGGAAGGAGGCAAGAACATGTCATCTAGAGGCCAAGCCCCAGTGTGCAATTCTGTCACAGCCCGCCCCCTCTACCCCAAGACAGAAGAGCTCACACTCAAGCGGGAAGAGGTCAGGACCAGTCCAGCCTCACTGGCTTCAGAACTGGCCTGGGGCTACCGGGACCCACAGGAAGGGAAGAGGACCGTGCTCTGGGCAGGGCAGGGCAGGACCCGCAGCACCAGCAGGCCAGCAGTAAAGACCCCTAGAACTTTCGAAGACGCACAAAACCCAGAAGCCACAGAGGAAAAGACTCATGGATTTAAATGCATGAAGTTGAAATTCTTTTTGCAGGGCTAAAGAAACCATAGCAAAGTTAAAAGCCAAATGCATACTGGGAGGAAATATCTGCAGCATATTTAACAAAACAAGAGTTAACACTAATCTCTTAAAGCTTCAATAACTGAATCAGAAAAAGACAATGCGGTAGGAAGAAATGGTAACATGAAAAGGAATCTGAGAAGAAATATATATACTTCATAAACACATTTTAAATACTCAGCAAATATGTTTTTAAGTGTTCAACATCATTGTAAGACTAAAATTTTATATTTTTTTCCTAGTATTTTTCTAGCCTTTTGAGACCGAGTCTCTCTCTTGCCCAGGCTGGAGTGCAGTGGTATGATCACAGTTCCCTGCAGCCTAGAACTCCCAGACTCAAGCAATTCTCGAACCTCAGCCTCCTGAGCAGCTAGTACTACAGACCTGTACCACCATGCCTGACTAGTTTTTTATTTTTTTGTAGAGACAGGGTCTCACAATGTTGCCCAGGCTGCTCTCAAACTCCGGGGCTCAAGCAATCCTTTTGCCTCGGCCTCCCAAAGTGCTGAGATTACAAGTATGAGCCACCACACCTGGCCTTAATTTTTAAACTTTTGTGGATTTTCTTTTTTGAGATAGCATTTCACTCTTATTGTCCAGGTTGGAGTGCAATGGTGTGATCTTAGCTCACTGTAACCTCCATCTCCCAGGTTCAAGTAATTCTCCTGCCTCAGCCTACCGAGTGGCTGGGATCACAGGCACCCACCACCATGCCCGGATAATTTTTTGTATTTTTAGTAGAGACAGGGTTTCACCATGTTGGCCAGGCTGGCCACAAACTCCTGACCTCAGGTGATCCACCTGCCTCAGCCTCCCAAAGTGCTAGGATTACAGGCATGTGCCACCACATCTAGTCAGTGTTTAAATTTTTGGTAGAGATGGGGTCTCGCTCTATTGCCCAGGCTGGCCTCAGACTCTTAGCTTCGAGTGATCCTCCTGCCTCAGCCTCCTGAGTAGCTAAGACTACAAGCACATACCACCACACCTGACAAGTTTCCTTTTTTTAATTCCTCCAAAGGCTAGCACTTTTAAAACATTAGAACTTCCATTTATTTTCTGAAAATTTTTGTGTTTCCTTATCTTTCTGGCAGCCTCATTAGGCTCTATAAAAGAATCAAAATAAATCTTAAATTTTTTTTTGACACAGTTTCCTCTGTCACCCAGGATGGCGTGCGGTAGGGTGATCTCAGCTCACTCCAACCTCCACCTCCCAAGTTCAAGTGATTCTCCTGCCTCAGCCTCCCAAGTAGCTGGGATTATAGGCATGCACCACCATGCTCAGCTAATTTTGTATTTTTAGTAGAGATGGGGTTTCACTATGTTGGTCAGGCTGGTCTCAAACTCCTGACTTCAGGTGATCCACCCACCACAGCCTCCCAAAGTGCAGGGATTACAGGTGTGAGCCATAGTGACCAGCCTAGATCTTAAAATTTAAGAGATATTATAATTTAATTTGACATACTATGGAAGTAGAAAAATATTTCAAATTCATATAGACACAGACACATGAAGCTTCAGTACTACAATCTCATTCATATGTCAAGTTAAACCAAAAGAACACAAAAACTCACTTATCCACATCTCAATAGGCTTTCTCCTTTCAATGTTTCCTTAACAGACCTGAGATCAGAAAAACACAAAATAATGACCAAAAAAACCTAACAAATCAGGTTTTCTGTCTTCTCTCTCTAGATAGAAAATAGACCCTCCACTATCCAGATAGAGGTAAATAAAGAGATCATAAAACCATTGTTGCCAGCTACGAGAAACAGTTTGGTCAAGAACCAGAAACAAAACAGAGAATCAGGCCAGGCACACTGGCTCACGTCTGTAATCCCAGCACTTTGGGAGGCCAAGGCGGGCAGACCACTTGAGGTCAGGGGTTTTAAGACCAGCCTGGCCAACATGGTGAAACCCTTTCTCCAATAAAAATGCAAAAATTAGCCAGGCATGGTGATGCACACCTGTACTCCTAGCTACTCAGGAAGCTGACTGGGCAACAGAGTGAGACTCCGTCTCAAAAAAAAAAAAAAAGAGGCTAAGGTGGGAGAATCACTGAAGACCAGAAGTTCAAAGCTATGCTGAGCTATGACTGCACCTCTGCACGCCAGCCTGGGTGACAGAGGGAGACTCTAAAAATATATAAATATTTTTACATGTCGCTAAAACTGTATAAATAAATCAACAAAAAATGAAAGATAGATGGGGAAAAAACAGAGTCCATGAAAGTATTTTGTTGTTCTTTTTTTTTTTTTTTTTTTTTTTTGAGACAGAGTCTGACTCTGTCACCAGGCTGGAGTGCAGTAGTGTGAGCTTGGCTCACTGCAACCTCTGCCTCCCAGGTTCAAGCGATTTTCCTGCCTCAGCCTCCCAAGTAGCTGGGATTACAGGCACGTGCCACCACACCTGGCTAATTTTTGTATTTTTAGTAGAGACGGGGTTTCATCATGTTGGCCAGGACCGTCTCTATCTCTCGACCTCGTGATCCGCCCACCTCAGCCTCCCAAAGTGCCGAGATTGCAGGCCTGAGCCACCACACCCAGCCATTGTTGCCATTGTTCTTTTTTGAGATGGAGCCTCACTCTGTCACCCAGGCTGGAGTGCACTCAGGCTGGAGTGCAGTGGCATGATCTCAGTTCATTGCAACCTCTACCTCCTGAGTTCAAGCGATTCTCCTCTCAGCCTCCAGAGTAGCCAGGATTACAGGCATGCACACCACACCCGGCGAATTTTTGTATTTTTAGTCAAGACTGGGTTTCACCATGTTGATCAGGCTGGTCTCAAACTCCTGACCTCAGGTGATCCACCCACCTTGGCCTCCCAAAGTGCTGGGATTACAGGTGTGAGCCACTGTGCCTGGCCTTAATGTATTGTTTTTTGGTGGTATTGTTATTTTTTTCTTCTCAATATTTTCTTTTAATTTTATTTATTTATTTATTTATTTATTTATTTGAGACAGAGTTTTACTCTTGTTGCTCAGGCTGGAGTGCAATGGTGCAATCTTGGCTCACCGCAACCTCCGCCTCCCGGGTTCAAGTGATTCTCCTGCCTCAGCCTCCCAAGTAGCTGGGATTACAGGCATGAGCCACCACGCCTGCCTAAATTTGTATTTTCAGTAGAGACAGGGTTTCTCTGTGTTGGTCACGCTGGTCTTGAACTCCCAACCTCAGGTGATCCACCCACTTGAGCCTTCCAAAGTGCTGGGATTACAGGCTTGAGCCACCACACCCGGCCTTCTTTTCTTTTTAAAGACAAGGTCTTGCTCTGTTGCCCAGGCTGGATTGCAGTGGTACAATCACAGCTCACTGCAGATTTGACTTCCTTAGCTCAAGTGATCCCCCCACCTCAGCCTCCTGAGTAGCTGGGACTACAAGTACATGCCACCATGCCAAGCTAATTTTTTTTTTTTTTTTTTTGAGATGGAGTCGCTTGCTCAGTTGCCCAGGCTGGAGTGTAAGGGCACAATCTCAGCTCATCACAACCTCTGCCTCCTGGGTTCAAACAATTCTCTTGCCTCAGCCTCCCGAGTAGCTGGGACTACATGTGCAAGCCACCAGACTCGGCTAATTTTTGTCTTTTTAGTAGAGACGAGGTTTCACTATGTTGGCCAGGCTGGTCTCGAACTCCTGACCTCATGATCCGCCCACCTTGGCCTCTCAAACTGCTGGGATTACAGGCGTGAGCCACCACGCCTGGCCATGCTCAGCTAATTTTTGTATTTTTAGTAGAGACAGGGTTTCACCATGTTGGCCAGGTTGGTCTCAAACTTCTGGGTTCAAGCAATCCACCTGCCTCTGCCTCCCAAAGTGCTAGGATTACAGGCCTGAGCCACCGTGCCCGGCCAAATGAATTTTAAAATACCCATAGTGGTTTGATAGAAAACATTTTGGTTATGTAAATATAGTTCAGAGGATCCTAGTAGGAAATCATAAGCTCTGGAAAGGGCAGAATCTCAAAACCTAAGAAAAAATGACATCGGTGAATAGTGATAATGATTGAGTGTACTTTATCCAAAATGCTTGAGACTGGAAGTCTTTTAGGTACGGATTTCTCAGATTTTGGAATGTTTGTATACACATAATGAGATACCTTGGGGATGGGACCCAAATCTAAATATGAAATTTATGTTTCATATACACCTATCCTGAAAGCAATTTTGTGTGTGTGTGTGTGTGTGTGTATTTTTTTGCGGGGGGCAGGTTAGGATCTATTACTGAGAATTACTGTGATCCTGTGAGGGTGTCATAATATCTTGCTTTTTCATGCTTCCTGTATATTTATTGGTTTCAGCACATCTGGAGTAGCAATAGCTTTTTTTTTTGAGATAGAGTCTCGCTCTGTCACCCAGGCTGGAGTGCAGTGGCATGACCTTGGCTCACTGCAACTTCCACCTCCCAAGTTCAAGCGATTCTCCTGCCTCAGCCTCCTGAGTAGCTGGGATTACAGGCATGCGCCACCATGCCCAGCTAATTTTTTGTATTTTTAGTAGAGACAAGGTTTCACCATGTTGGTCAGTCTGGTCTCAAACTCCTGACCTCGTGATCCACCCGCCCCAGCCTCCCAAAGTGCTGGGATTACAGGCATGAGCCATCAGACCCTGTCTAATATATATATATATATAAAAAATATATAAAATATATTATATATAATATATATTACATATTATATATATATTATATATTATATATATTATATATATTATTATATATATATTATATATTATATAATATATATTTTTATATATATTATATAATTATATAATATATATTATATATA
>CAUYLG010034602.1:0-28873 GCA_963573385.1 Cacajao melanocephalus | reverse complement strand
TGTGGCTCCTCCGCCGGGAATCTCCTAGTCTGTGGGCAACAAAAATTCATCTGAAAGTGCGGCGTCCACTCGCTCTCTGCGCTTTCACTGGGAGCTACAATCCTGAGCTGTTGTTAATCGGCCATCTTGGATCTCTCTCCTCAACACTTCTTTCTTATTAACAGAACAAGTAGACAGAAAATCAGTAAGCATAAAGAAGATACAAACTATGTCATTAAACAACTTGACCTAATTGAGACTTGTAAAACACATCAACATCAGGAGACATATATAAGTGCCATTACAGTTATAGTTAAGTTATAGTTACAGCTATATGAACAGCTAGTTATCCCTAGCATTACTTTTGTTGTGGCTATATTATAGTTTGTTTTTTAATATATGATGAAACATAAAGAGACCCCAATAACATAAATATAACACATCTCCATCACGATTCTTCTAAAAATCTCATTGAAATAACAGTAAAGATATAAATGAACAAATAAAATAAGTTGAAAAATGATAAGAAAACACTCAATAGATCAATTATTTGGGACACTCCTAGAAAACAGGTATTATAATACAATTCCAGGAAAGCTAGAATTTAGTTACCATAATTCAAGTTGCTGAAAAGGTAAGAACAGCTTTTTTTTTTTTTTTTCCTGCAGTGGAACTCATGCAAATTTCCATATTCAGTTATTAAAAAGTACAAAAACAAACGATATGGATTTGAAGCAGTTAGTATAATCATCATTATCAAATAATGAAGTTAATTATTTCTTAATGAACATACGGCCAGTCTAGTTTGAGTCCCTCCTCTTCCCAATGAATACACAGCAGTTGCGAAAAGTGATATGTCACATAATGAAAGCATAAACAACTGTTTCCCTAAGAAAGTGAACACTCTGCCCAGTAGTGATGTTTCCAGAGGTAGAAATAGAGAAGAGCCTGTAATGACTTAAACTAGCTCACTGGAGATACTGGAGAAAAGATAAAGCAGTTCCAACATAGAATACAGAGGCAGCTTGATCTCCTGATCTTAAGAGCTTTAACTTACACAGACTTCAAAAATCTGTTTTTTTGTTTAACAGAAGAAGCAGTCGAGTCAAAGACTTATAATACTGCAGAGAAAACTCATCTTTCTAATTATGTGCTCCTGAACATGGGCTATAAAATGGAGTCAAATGGATGAATTTTTAAATTACCAATGCCTGGTGATTGTAAGTAACCTTGGATAGGCTGTGTATTACTCATTGCTATTTTTTAATTTCTCAAGTAAGCCTAGTATAGAGCCACATTTGAAAAACGTTGGCTTACCATTAATATACTCAGTAGGATCATTTCAGCAAGGAGTAATACAAAATTCAAACAATAAGATATATTGTTTCAAATAAGATGGTTCTAAGTACAGCAGGGTTTGGTTAATTCAGTGTCTCAACGATGTTTTCAAGGACACAACTACTGCCTACTTTTGGCCCTGCCATCCTCTGTAGTGTCATCTCCCTCTTTTATGATCAAAGCTACATTTTTATACACTGATGCCAAAGGGAGAACATGGCTCATTCATCTGAGTTCATTTCTAAATGTGACAAAACTGTTCCAAAAGCTAGAACTGAGTCACTTGTCTACTTCTGAGCTTACCACTAAGAAGAGAAACAAACTCATTATATCTACCCTGAAATATATAGTATTTACTCCAGGCATTTAGGACAAACAAGGCACAAGAAGAAATGTCCTTAAGTAGCAAACTGATTTGAAACTCCTACTAACTTTTGTGGTTTAAAATAAAAAAATGTTTACAATTTCTTTCCCACATTGTAAACTTTCTTTTGGTAACTCGCATTTGAGATTTTACAAGCATTATATATAGTTTTAAAAAAAGGCTATTATTCCAACATCTATAAGTTTCATTTGTGAACAAACATAATTGATTCTTGTTAAAAATATAATTTCATTGATGGATTCTGTGGTTCCACGGTGTATACACACACACACACACACACACACACATACACACACACATATATGTATATATATACATATATGTGTATATGGCCTACCATTGTGTATATATATATATGTGTGTGTATATATACAATGGTAGGCCAGAATATATATATATATATATATATATATATGCACATATACACACACACACACACACACATATATATATATATAAATTCATTACTGTTTTGCTTTTACCACATAAGAAATGATGCAGTCATTCAGTGTGCTGGGAGCAACTATCATGCTCTGGAGAGAAAACAGCCAAATTATCTGGCACAGAAACTGTTTAGTTAAAAGTAGTTAAGAATGATTCTACTCTACATATATATCTATACATAATTCTGATATCTATCCATCTACCTAAAATTAGGATAATGTGTGTGTATCTGTGTGAGGCATAAAGACACTGTGTGTCTAGATTTCATTTGTCTTTAAGCTGCTGTGTAGAGATTGTTTAGTTAAGCTTAGAATGGTAATGTTTTTCCTTCTGTTCAAATTTTTCCTCATTGAGAGTATTAATCTTTTTAATCAGTTAGAACCACATTATTTAAATAGAACCAGGTGACTCTTTTGGAAAAACAAATATTTTTTTCATGAATCCTTGTTTCCTTAGAAAGTAATTCTCAATTGTCGTATGTTTAATACTATCAGAATGTAGCATTGCTATTAATAAAGGGCTTGGTTGCCATTAAAATAACATGAGTTGCAATAATATAAATGCCCAAAGTACTATTACGATCTGCTGTGTTCTTAAGATTACTGTATTTTATAACATGATTCAATGTCTATATGTTGTTTCCGTAATAGAACACCGATTTTCTTGAAATAATGATTAGAGGGACATAAGCTATTAAAATGTATAAACTATTGTTGACAGAAATTCCCCACTCCCAATATTTCCTCTGCAAAAATATTATCTAAGAGCCTACAAGTTTTACTCCTCCTTTGGGAGCAGAAGCTCTAACACGTCTTTATTTAAAGAGAAGTATATCAGGTAGACGTGGCAGTAATGTAAGACACATAGACAGAACTATGTCCTTAGATTAAACGGGGTTTAGAAGGATCAACCAGGTACTCAGACACATTCATCCAAATAGAACAAGGGGCTTATGTCTTCATTTTTGAAGGGCCTTCATTCTAAACAACTTGATGTGATTAAGAGTATGAGTTATTTTTACTGTTATTAAACCACCTTACTGAGATCAGCAAACACATGATGAAGATTATTACAACATGAGAGTTTATTAGATATCGAAAATCCTAGGCATTTTGTGTTTCATGATTCATATGACACCAGTGTTCCTAACATTTCTCAGTTTTTGCCCCTAGCCTCTCCCTTTCAGTATTTGTCTTTTTCAGTTCCCTGAAAAAATCATCTTCTTAGGTTCAAGAAAAAGGTTAGGCACAAGGGTGTTTCTAAAAGAGGAAGTAGCAATTTCACATCTATCCTTCTTAACTGAATTCTAATACTCATCTTTCGTGATTCTCTATACAAAAGGAAAATATGGTCAATATGGTTTCAAATTGGCTTGGAAACTTCTGCATCCTCATATTCAAATCATCAGCTTGTAATGTTCTGTCTTGGAACAGATGTTCTATCCTGCAAAAATCTCTTACTACATAGGTAGGCCTCTTATAGGTGCCCATTTTTCTCTTGTTTTATTAGGAATGGCTCATGGGGTTATCATTCCTCTCTATCACAGTTGTATGTTGGGTGAGTGGAAGGGCAGATAACTAGCCTCTTCTTTCACAGGTACATAGCTCAATAAGTATCATATACGAAGAACTCTACACAAGAAAGCACACACAGGGAGCCTTATCATTATCAAAACATTATTTAGACAATGAAATTCTGGACTTAAGGCTGATGTCCTAAAAGGAGAAGACTTTGATGCTGTGCAAGGAGGATTGAACACATTTTGATTTTAGGAATCAGGTTAATTATTGTGGCCAGGAGGAATGTGTTAGTCCATTCTCAAACTGCTAATAAAGACATAACTGAGACTGGGTAATTTATAAAGAAAAAAAGGTTTAATTGTCTCACACTTCAGTATGACTGGGAGGCCTCAGGAAACTTACAGTCATGGTGGCAGGGGAACCAAACACGACCATCTTCACATGATGGCAGGAAGAAGAAGTGTCAAGAAAAAGGGGAAAAGCCCCTTATAAAACCATCAGATCTTGGATGTGCGGGCGATCTGGCTGCAACATCCATTACCTCGTTGATAGCCAGGGTTGATTTGGCTGATCTGTCTGACTAGGTGGTTGTCCCCTTCCTCCCTCACCGCTCCATGCATGTCCCTCCCAAAGCTGTGCTCTTGTCAACAAGGATAACCATCCCTGATAGAAGAGGACTGGTCTTTGGTCAAGGGTATACAAGTAGCTGTTCTCCCTTGCTAGAACCTCCATACAAGCTCTCAACGTCCATTCGAAGGAGAAAGTAGAGTAGTCAAGCTACCAAGACTCCAGACATATCCAAATGAGGTGCTGCATGTGACAGTTTGCCTTTCTAAGAAAAAAAAGTAATAGCAAGTTCTCATAAGAAATCACCCACTATCACAAGAACAGCATGAAGGTAACCACCCTCATGATTAAATTACCTCCCACCTGGTCCCTCCCATGACATGTGGGGATTATGAGAACTACACTACAAGATGAGATTTGGATGGGGACACAGACAAATCACACCATTCCACCCCTGATCCCTCCCAAATCTCCTGTCCTTACATTTCAAAACACAATTATGCCTTCCCAACATTCCCCCATAGTCCTAACTCATTCCAGCATTAACCTAAAAATTCAAGTCCAAAGTCACATCTGAGACAAATCAAATCCCTTTCTCCTGTTAGTCCATAAAATCAAAAGGAGGTTAGTTGCTCCCTAGATACAATAGAGACAAAGGCATTGGGTAAATACGCCCATTACAAATGGGAGAAATTGACCAAAATGAAGGGGCTATGGGCCCCATGCAAGTCTGAAATCCTGCAGGGCAGCCAAATATTAAATCTCTGAAATGATCTCCTTTAATTCTATGTCTCACATCCAGGGCACACTGAAGCAAAAGGTGGGCTCTCCCACAGCCTTGGGCAGCTCTGCCTCTGTGGTGTACAGGGTACAGTCCCTCTCCTGCTTGCTTTCATGAGCTGGCATTGTGTCTGTGGCTTTTCCAGGTACACAGTGCAAGCTGTTAGTGTATCTACTATTCTAGGGTCTGGACAACGGCAGCCCTCTTCTCACAGATCCACTAGGCAGGGGCCCAATGTGTACTCTTTGTGGGGGCTCTAACTTCACTTTTACCTTCCACTTTGCCTTAGCAGAGGTTCTCCACGAGGGTTGCACCCCTGCAGCAAACTTCAATAAATTATTTTTTTTTGCTTTCATATTTCTATCTTAATAAGAATCACCAAATTTGTAGTTAATGTTGTATGGTCAGTAATATTTCAGCCTATTTTTCCTTCTATGCTGATTGTATCCTCAGAATCTTATATGGAGCTGAAATCATTGTATCAATTTTCTAAAAATGCAATCTTAATCACTTTCCAGGTCTTGATTTCTCAGTTTGCATTTTCATGAATGTATATTAACTTATTGTGGTGTATGAATGTACATATTTGGGGATTAACTTTATCAAATTTAAATGTCGTGATGTCCCATTGAGCATAAAACGTAGTTACTTGGGTGCACCTGTTCACAAAATTGATTTCTATATTCATGGGGATTCTGAAGCACTAAATGCATGAGCAGTTATCATTAAGGCATTTTCACAGGTGTCTGAATGTTGTGTTCTAATAATCCACAAACTCTGTAAAAGAGAATATGAATAAAGACTTAACAGTTGCTTTGAATATCATGAATAGCTGTTATTATTTTTCTCTGAACCATAAAAATGAATCACTATATATTTGCATCAGGGCATTCACTTCCACTTAAAAATTATGTGTTTTATCATGTAGAAGAAATGTTAGCTAAAGATTAAAATGTTTCACACAGTCTAGAAAAATTCCCTGCACTTGAATAAATGTAAATGATGGTTTAAGAAACATAGATATTAAATATATGATTAATATATTTTTCTCAACCCAGATTTTTATCTTTGTATTTCTGTAATTACATGTACTTGAATTGTGGCTTGGACAAAGGCATTTTTTAAAAAACTCCACAAATTCTTCTAATTAGCCACTGGATTAATATCTACTGATAATAAATACACAAATGAATAATGGTTTATATTGGTTTCCTCATATATTTTTATAAAGTAATAAAAATTGATTTATTCTCTTTACTATTTCCCCAATTGCCTTCAAATTAGTTACACATCAATAGGAATTTTATTGATAAAAGTTTTTATGTCCTCATCAATTTTCCAAATTTAGTAATTAATAAATTTAAAAAGTAGAAGAGGTAGCAGTTTAAGGTGTATATCTGGTTTTTCATAATTAGGACATGGTGAGAGATATGAATTCATATAAGTTTATAGGTGGTCACTAATGATTAGCCTAGACATGAAGCATGTTAAGAGGACAGGACTTCAGGAGTGTGATAAGAAGCACAGGAATAGGTAGAAAAAATGGGAGTTTAATGATGGAAACAGGATGTAATAATGGTTACCTGCATAAGACATGCCCTGCATAGGAAGCTCTTAATAATAAGGTAATTCTCATTATTCTGACTATGACTCAATATAAGCAATATGAACTTAAACTCTCATCAGTTAGTTCTTCTCTCTAGGTGCCTCAGTGTTAGATTCAGCAGTCCTTAACAGTGGTAATAGTGGTAGAATTTTAATTGAAAGAATACATGGACTAATATCACAACCTTTGCACATCAAGAGCTATCTGGTACTACTACTGTTAAACGTTCAACTTTTGAAAAGCAGAGACCAAAGGCACAATTATTGGACAACCTGTCTTGGAAGGTGCTGGCAGACTATGCTTTGTGGTGTTCCTGTATGTCTTATGACAACTTTTCTGCAGAAATATATTTTCAAGGATGTCTCCGTAACAAACAGCCCTGAAAGCTAAAGATAGAATCTTCCTCTGGCTCAGAAGGTACATTTGTTTCTTAACCAATATAATATAGTCTTCCTCCAGGGCAAAGGATGGACAGGTTTGCTATCAAATTCCTTATAGGAACAGGGACTGGCTAAGCTCAGTATTGCTTGGCTTTGATACAGACTCTTCTGTGTGCAATGCTCACTTTGGCTTATTCTGATTCAGAATAAGCCAAAAGACTTAAGAGACAAGGCAACCAAGGCAGACAATAAGTTCCTGCTGGACCATGAGTAATAAACTATCTAAATCCATTTAGGCTTATTGATTTCTTATGGGTTGAATCAATGGAAATCTGGCAAGCAATATTCTTGCTGTTCAGGGATTTTTTTAAGTCTTGTTAGAAGATTTCTTGGCACTGGAATAAAGTCTTGCATGCCCACAATTGTTCTCTCAGCACTGTCTCTGAACTTACTGAATCTATTACTTATCATTATGGCTTTCTAAATATTGCTTTTCTGTGAAAGTACAGCAAATAAAGTGAGGAAATAGGCTCATGTACCAAATAACCCATAATGTAAATAAATTGACCAGTTGAATTGAGAGAATTTATTGAAGAATCAGAAATTGGGTGACAACATCTGCCAAAGAAAATTCTAGATACCATAAAAGCTCAGAACAAAAAAAATAATTTACAGTACTCTTTGTCCCATAGTCAGAATACACAGGTTTGGGAACGAAGGGATTGAAGAAAGGAATGGCTTTTCTCTCTATCACTCAAAATAAGATTTAGAGAAAGAAAAATATTTTATAAATAGAGAAAAATTTCTACTAGGGACAAAACAGTGTTTGTATTGAACTGGAAATTAGGAATTCCACCTACATACTTTGAGCTGATCACGACACTGAATCAAAGCCCAAAATGGGCATATTTGGAGAGAGAAACCACATGTTAACACTGTATATCATTTTCTAGATTAAATATAGAAGATTGCAACCATGCCATACAGGAAGGCTAACCAATGGCTCATATAATAACAGTCTCTATCTTTAGTTGTCTGTTCAAAAGGGGAAATATTATGAGTGGAACATATTGTATCTTCTGCCAAATAAAGAAGCCACCAAGAGAATCCCCTCCTTTGACCGGGATTCTCTTTTAGGGCTTTCTCTGACAGCAATTAGTTGTTTGCTGATCAAAGTCTCTCAGGATTCCTAGACAAGAAGCAAGCTTATTTTCCCAATGGCTTACTAATTATTAAGGCCTATTTGAAAGAAGTGTAAATATAATTTTTATTGGTCTAACTGCTTGCATTATTTTGAGTTTCACAAGGAGCAGACTGTGATATAAGGATTTGCATAAAATTTATGTGGAAATTATTCCTAGGAAATATTTGTACAGGAGAGGAGATACGAGACAGGAAAGGAAAAGAAGCCAATACAGGAGTGCCTTATTAAGCAATTTACCATGGTGAGTAACTGAAGGTAAGTCCTGCTTTGGAACTATGGGACTTCATTTAGTACACACTGCTTAGAATGATCTCACCTGGAGGCAAGGGATCTGGGTTATATCCACATCACCTCCCATCAATCACTGGTTGAGAGCTGCTCCCAGGAACATGTCAGTTCACTGACACTTACATGTGACGTGGACATAGCAGGTTCCAGAAGGCAGAAAACACACTTAGGGCGAAAGTCACAGAGGCTGGCAGTTGGAAGTTAGTCTCGTGTGGACAAAAACATTAAATATTGACAGGACATGTGCAGAGTGCCAATTACATGGACCACACATTTTATTTGCTTAGTGAGATGAAATTTATTAATACTAATAAATACACTTTGTCTAATGATTTTCAATGGGGCTATAGTGCCTGCTGTTGTGTTCTGTTTCCTAAAACTCTTTCACCACCATATTTAATGGTGAGATAGAAAAAAAATGATTTTTTATATGAAGGCTGAAATCTTACGTCAAAACAAGTTTACTATGAGATAACTATATGGAAAAATGTGATGTAAGTTTAAGTGCTATAATAATTTCAATTCATTAATTCCATAAATTCTCAAATGTAAAGATTAAAAACTGCTAAACGCCCTACCTGAGAAGAAGATCTGGCAAATTCAGTAAATGGATATATTTTCAAGTATAATGTTTTATGAAGTATTACTTGAGTAATCCCATCCACAATATAAAAAATACTTTATTTCATTCTAAACATATTTAAATTTTAATACTTTATGCTACACCACCAGAATATAAGATAGAATCTACTTCCATGTTGAGTATGTCATAAATAAATAATGTCATTTATCAATGCTTTAAATGTAGTATAAATTTTACATTAGACTAAACTTTATTTTAGTGTAAATGAATTGCATAACTTGAAACATAATGAAATTTCATAGTAAAAGTTAAAACATAATTGTTGCTTTGATGAAAGGTATTATAGATTCACTATAAGGAGAAAAATATAACAATAGTAAAATATATTGATAGTGAATGACTTTTTAAAAAAATACACTTGGTTAATGCAAATAAATATTTAAGTGATTGAAAAAATTGAAGTAATTGGAGATAATCTGCAAAATATAATGTTTTACAAAATGTTGACTTTAATAATTAATGCATATGGGATAAAATTGACAGTAATGATTTTTTAGAGTAATTATATACTGAGATTTCTTTCCATTGCAATAAAATATATTTTTTCATTTCTGTTTTTTCAACTTTAATTACTATAACATATAATACTAATTATGCTTTCTTTATCAGATACCAAAATTCTGTATACTAGACATTTGGTTATTTTAGATGCAGTTTTAACCTATAGAGATAAGTGGCTATACATAACATGTTATGATAGATACATTGCACAATGAATTTCAAAACCAGGTGCTGGTTTATAAATTTGTCATGAAAATTAAATAGTTTTTGTAAATGGAAGGATTTAGTGGCAAAGTTAGATATTAAGCCATTTATCCAAAATTTATTTTCTAAATTTACAACTTGAACTAGCTGTGTAAATATATGTTCATTTTTGTTAATCATAGCATTCATATTACTTTGAATATGAAAGAGTTTTAAAATATTACAATGGAAGTCATTCATATCATTTTATGATTCTCAAAATGAAGTTTAAGTGCTACGCTATTTTTAAAATGTGCATATATCAGAATTTAATAATATGGTGTTAATTTTGTATCTAAATTAGATATATTTACATTTGAATAATTTACAGTTTTCAATATACATCTAATTTTTATCAGATATATTGAGGTATAAAAAATTGTTCATATCTGTGAGGTACACATGATGCCTTAATATAACTATACATTATAAAATAAATACCATAATCAAATTAATGAACATATTCATAGCCTCACATACTTTTTGTGTGTGATGAAAATGCTTCAGATCTATCTCTTAGTAATTTTCAAATATACATTAGCATTACCTATAGTCAACGTGTTTTTTAATATATCTCCAAAATGTATTCATCCTGTGTACTGAAATTGTAATCTTTTACCAATATCACGGCCACTCCCAACCCTTGGCAATTACCACTGTACTCTCTGCTTCTATGATTTTGACTTTTTTAGATTCCACATGTAAGTGAGATATACAGTATTTGATCCTTGTTTTGGGTTTATTATCACTTAAAATGTCTTCCAGGATAATCTACATTGTTGCAAAGGACAGAGTTTCCTTATTTTCAGTATATTCTATTTTTTTTTCAAAGGCTGAACAAGGCTGGACACAGTGTGTCATTCCTGTAATTACAGCACTTTGGGAGGCCAAGACTGGTGATTTGCTTGAGCCCAGGAGTTCAAGATCAGCCTAGGGAATGTGGTGAAAACCCATCTCTAAGAAAATAAATAAATAAATAGCTGAACAATATTCTCTTGAGTGTATGTAAACCATCACACATATACAAACATAGATGTGGTACACATACACATACGGATACTCATATGCATACTCCACATAGTGTGCTTGTGTGTGTGTGTGTATCCCATTTTCTTTTGTTGTTGTTTTTGTTTTTGAAATGGAGTCTTGCTCTCTTGCCCAGGCTGGAATACAGTGGTACAATCTCGGCTCACTGCAACCTCTGCCTCCTGGGTTTCAGCAATTCTTCTGTTTCATCCTCCTGAGTAGCTGAGATTACAGGCATACAATACTACACCTGGCTAATTTTTCTATATTTTTAGTAGAGACAGAGTTTCAACATGTTAGCCAGGCTGCTCTTGAACTCCTGAACACAGGTGATTCAACCTCTTCAGCCTCCCAACGTGCTGGGAGGCTCACCACCTCACCACCTCTTGTCATCTTCAAACTCACCACCACTTGTTATCTTTTTAACAACAGCTTTTAACAACAGATCTGAGGCATTGCCTCATTGTGGTTTCAATTTGCAGTTCCCTAGTGATTGGTGATGATGAGCTTACTTCCATATACTTGTTAGCTATTTTGATGTCTTTAAAAACATGTCTATTCAAGGCCAGGAGCACGGTGGCTCACACTTGTAATCTCAGCACATTGGGAGGCCTAGGCAGGTGGATCACCTGAAGTCAGGAGTTGGAGACCAGCCTGACCAACAGGGAGAAACCCCGTCTTTACTACAAATACAAAAATTAGCTGAGCATGGTGGCACATGCCTGTAGTTCCAGCTGCTTGAGGTGCTGAGGCAGGAGAATTGCTTGAACCTGGGAGGCGAAGGTTGCAGTAAGCAGAGATGGTGCCATTGCACTTCAGCCTCAGCAACAAGAGCTAAACTATATCTCAAAAAAAAAAAAAAAATGTGTGTTCGTGTTCTTTACCTATATTTTAATCTGGTTATTTGTTTTGTTGTATTACATTGTTTGACATACTTATATATCCTGGATATTACCCATTTATCAGATACAAGTTCTTCAAGTATTTTCTCCTAGCCTGTAGGTTGTCTCATCACTCTGTTAATTATTACCTTGACTACTCAAAAGCTTTTAAATTTGATGCAATCCTATTTGTCTATTTTTGCTTTTGTTGCCTTTGCTTTTGAGGTCGGACTCAAAAAATGATTGTCCAGACCACTAGCAAGCAGCTCTCCTTACGTTTTCTGTTAGGAGTTTTACAGTTTCAGGTTTTACCTTTAGGTCTCTAATTCATCTGCAGTTGATTTACATATGTGGTGTAAGATAATAATCGAAGTTCAAATGTCTGCATCCTAAAATTGTTTATTAAAAAGCTTGCCCTTTCCTCCATTGAGTATTCTTGGCATGTTTGTCAAATATCAATGAACTGTAAATACATGGATTTATTTCTGAAATTTCATCTCTATTCTGTTGGTTTATGTCTTTTCTTTATGCCAGTGCCATGCTGTATTGATTACTGTAGCTTTGTAGTATATTTTGGAATCAGGTAGTACAATGCCTCCAGGTTTGTTCTTTGTTCTAAATCAGGTAGTACAATGCCTCCAGCTTTGTTCTAAAGTAATCTGGGCCAAGATTACTTTACATTATTGTGTTTGTGTGTGTGTTTGTGTATGTGTGTGTGGTTTCTTATACATTTTAGGAAGTGTCACTGCAAATTTGATGTGAACTACATTGAAACTTTAGATTGCTTTGGTTAGTATGTTAAAAAATAATCAAATTCATGAATAGAAAATAGCTTTTCATTTATTTGTGTCTTCTTAAATTCCTCTTGTCAATATTTTATAGATTTCATTGTATAGACATTTCATCTCTTTGGCTAAATGTATTCCTAATATTCAATATTTTTTACACTATTGGAAATGAAGTTATTGATTTTTTTTTCTGATGGTCTATTGTTAGCATATAGAAATGCTACTGATTTTTGTTGATTTGGAATCTTTCAATTTTACTTAATTTATTTATTAGTTCTAAGAGTTGTCTGGTAAGTTTGGAGGATTTTTATTCCTTTCTGTTGTTTAGTTGCTTTGGTTAGTACTTTGAGTACAATGTTAAATAGAAGTGGCAAAAGTAGACATCCTTGTACTGTTACTCATCTCACAGGAAGAGTTTCAAACTTTCAATGTTGAGTATAATGTTAGTTGTGATTGGTCATATATAAATTTTATTATGTTAAAGTCCATATCTTCACTTAATTTAAGAGTTTTTGTCATAATAATAAAAAATTACATTTTATGAAATACTTCTACATACATTGAGGTGATCAAATAATTTTATGTTTCATTATCTTAATATGATGTAACACAATCATCAAGTTGCGAGTGCTAAACCATGAACAACCTTGTATTCAGGGATAAATCCTACTTTATCATGGTTCATGATTTCTTTAATGTGTCATTGAATTTGGTTTGCTAGTATTTTGCTGATAATTTGTACTATGTTAATCAAGATTGTTGACCTCTCATTACTTTTTTGTAGTGCCTTATCTGGCTTTGGTATTGGGATAATGCTGTTCTCATGAGTTTGGATGAATTATTTCCTCCTTAATTTTATTTGGAAGACATTAAGAATATTTGGCATTTATTTTAATGTTTGGTAGAATTCATCTGTGAAGCTATTAGGTCATGGGCATATTTTGATGGAAGACTTTATCACTGAATGATTATTCTTATTATTGGTCTGTTCAGATTTTCTATTTTTTACATAGTTAAGGCTTCATAAGTTATAGGTTTACAGAAAGATATCCATTTGTTCCTCTGGGTTGGTGCAAATGTAAGTTTAGTTTTTACCATTAAAAACTTACTTTTAATGCAAAACTTTTAATGGAAAAAATTGCAATGACATTTGCACCAATCTAACACATTATTCAATTTGTTTACATGTCTCTTAGATCCGTTTTATTTCCTATTTTTGTTTATTATTTCTTCTTATCTCTTTTTTTCTTAGTCTAGCTAAAGGCTCTTAATTTTATTTATTTTATTCTATGTTATGCTATTTTATTTTGTTTATTATTATTTGAGATGGAGTCTTGTTCTGTTGTCCAGGCTGGAGTGCAGTGGCACAATCTTGGCTCACTGCAACCTCTGCCTCCAGGGTTCAAATAATTCTCCTGCCTCAGCCTCCCAAGTAGCTGGGACTATAAGCGCACACCAACATGCCCAGCTAATTTTTGTATTTTTTGTAGAGACTGGTTTTCAGCATGCTGGCCACGATGGTTTCAATCTCTTGACCTCGTGATCTGCCTGCCTCAGCCTGACAAAGTGCTGGGATTACAGGCATGAGCCACCGCACCAGGCTTTGCTTATTTTTTAAAAACCAATACCAACTTTTAGTTTCATTGATCTTTTCTATTGTTTTCTAGTGTTTTCTAGTCTCTATTTCATTTATAGTTGCTCTGATTTTATTATTTACTTTCTTCTATTGACTTTGGGATTTGTTTATCCTTTCTCTAGTTTCTTGAAATATAAAATTTTGTTTGAGATTTTTTTTGCTTAATGTAGTCATTTATCACTACCAAGTCTCCTCTTAGAACTTCTCTGGATGTATCTCATAGGTTTTGGCATTTGCATTTCCATTTTCATCTGACTCAAGCTGTAGCATGTTCTTTTGATTGCTTGTTTGACTTATTTGTTATTCAGGATTGTATTATTTAATTTCATATTTTTGTAAATTTTCCAATGTTTTCTTCCTGTTACTGATCTTTACTTTTATACTATTGTGGTCAAAAAATAAACTTATAATTTCAATCTTAATTTTGCTAAGATCTTTTTTTTTTTGGTCTTATACATGATATATCCTAGACAATATTTAATGTGCATTTGAAAAGAAAGTACATTTTGATGCTTTTGAATGAAGTGTTCTGTATATGGCTGTTAGGGCCATATGATCTATATTTAAGTGCACTGATTTTTTAAATGATTTACTGTCTAATGTGATATTTGTTTTTTACTATTATTGCATTGCTACTTATCTTTTTTGTACCCAGGTTACCTGGGGCTGGGTACCCCTGCTCCACATGATGTTTCTCTCTATGCTATGTTGCCTAGGCTTGGGAAATGGATGATGTGGCTGATGTGAAACTGTCCTTTTATTCACTTCAATGTGTCATTTTAAATTTCTGTGATACATACATCCAGGTGCTGTGATCTCTCCTCTGCATTCACTACATTATAATAAAGTATGTTTGTGCTTAGTTATTCAAGTTGATGTTACTGAGAAGGAGTAAATGCTGAAAAGTTCAATTCCACCCTCTTGCTGATGCCACTCCTCCATATCTGCAATTTCTACATTTTACATAGATTTCTGTAAAAATATATTGGCTACAAAAGAATATGATTGTCAAAGGAATTTTGGGGCATCATAACTGATAAGCCTTTAATTTTATTAAGATGTATATTTTACTGTAAGTAAACCTATTTAAAATAATGTCAAAAGCATCAGGTTCTTATCCACTATACTTTTTATCATATTCATTAATATGTTCTGTAATTGCCTCAATATTACTGTTCTAATCAGTGATATAAACATATATTACTTATACAAATTAATAACTGTATATTTTTATAATAAATAAAA
This sequence comes from Cacajao melanocephalus, assembly GCA_963573385.1. Lineage (NCBI taxonomy): Eukaryota > Metazoa > Chordata > Mammalia > Primates > Pitheciidae > Cacajao > Cacajao melanocephalus. The sequence continues at coordinate 13,418 of CAUYLG010034602.1, read as the reverse complement.
ATTTCAAGAAAATACTTCAAATAAATTTAATATTCATAAAGTAATTTAAAATATTATAATAGATTGAATTGAATATAATATTCAATATATCATTGAAAATGATATTATTAACATTAAATTATATGTCTTATTAATTAATAATATATGATAATAATAAATATATGTAATATATTATATATTAGAAATTATGGATTAACTTTTTTAATACTCCATATTTTTAAAATTAATTTTAAAATTAATAAAATATAAAATTTTAAAAAATTAATGACATTAATAAAATAAAATTCCATTGTATTTATTGTAAATTTTATAATTATTTTATAATATAGAAAAAAATCTTCCAAAGTTCTATGATCCTTAACAAATTAAGATATTATGGAAATTCTTATTCTTAGATTCAAATTCTGCCTTAACCATTATTGGAAAATGATTGCCCAAATTGCCAGTTATTTTAAACACTGTAAAACATATTTGTGTTTTTATGTTTCTCCAGTGTTGCTAGCTACATACAACTGTCAGACAAAAAGAAAGAAAAGTGTGGAGTTTGTTCGTTACACTATCTACCTGGCTTTTCGTGTTTCAGGCATGCCTATGTCCCTTGTTCACAGTGAAAAGATAAGAAAACATAGAAGAAAAAAAATCTATGAATAAAAATCTATTTGTACTCAAACCATATAAGGAGAAATTCATCTGTTAGATAATCACAGAAATATTTTCACTATATGAAGCTGCTGAAAAAAGAGGAAAGAATTCAGTAGTTAGTGATTCATAGCAAATGATGAAAAAAACCACGAGAGCAAAAAGAAATGTAATCCCTAAATTGTAAACAAAATGTATTAATATCCTTCCTCATCCCCATACGTACTACTATGACCCCTCCCAGGTAAGACTGGCTTTAAACAGAGATTTGAGAGAGCTGTAAATGTTACTTTGTCCCAGAATGACATATTTTGAAAAAGGCTTCAAATCAAGATCCATTAGCTACATAAAGCAATGTAGGCCCTGCATTGTGTATAAATTCATGCAAAGTTAATGTAATTCATTGGCCAATAAATGAAACCCCAAGACTCTGGCTGGTGACCTTAAGTAAAAAAGTTTGCACAGGTTATTAAAATTATTGTTCACTGAGTAATATCTAACATGAATTAAAAAAAACACTCCATATTTTCCAGGCCCTGGAAGACCCTTAAATCCCTTTGTGCAACTTATCTACACCAATTTTTAAATGACTATAGACAAAACTTAAATAGCATAAAGAGATAGCTTGGCACAAAAACTTAAGTAATAGAAAATAAAGAGCAAATGATAATTAAAAACCACTCTTAAATATAAAAAAATAGCTTGGGTTGAAAATACTAGAAAAGAAAGATCAATACAAGAATAATTCGAGGAAGCAAAATAATGAACTGTGCAGTCTGGGATCTGGTTCTGAACATACGCAGAGGAGCTTCGTGGGGTAACAGGGACTAACTTTAATCTTTGCCCATATATTCCGCTATTTTACTTGCTTCTATGCATTAACAATTCATGTCATTACCCAAGGTCTGACTTTCTGTTATGACAGTAGATTACATCTCCTATTCCTAGGACAAGCATAGTGCTGCAGAAATGCAAACATCACTCCCCTGAATCACCTACCAACTTTTACCCTTTGATTGGATCGTTACTATGATTTCACCCATGTGAAAAGGAAAGAGTTTAATTCCATTTCCCCTTGGAGTTTCTATCTTGGTTTTCTGCTCGGCTTTAAAGAGAACTGTTTATAAATTTTCCCACATACAATGACAATACATTCTCTCCTCCAGTTTTTCTCAAATCCCTTCTGATGCAAATTTTTCCATACCATTCTACTGACACTGTCAACACCAACAATGACTATGCTTTTGCTAAACTCAAACGTTTCACTATGCTAGTTCTTGTTTTTCTGTCTGCAACATTTTAAAGCGTCAGTTACTTCCTTTCCTTTTCATCACAATGCTTGATACCAATTAAATTATATTTGAGGGTTTTTACACGTTTAACAGGATCCATCTGATGCCATGTGGAGAATACTAAAGTGGAGGCTCTCCTTGTTTCCTAGTTTTTCTCCTATATTAGGAGACTATATTTTACAGTCTTGTTGCTATGGCCACTTCTTCTCCTAAATACTTCACTAAGATGCAGCTTATGTTTTAGACTTTGGATCTCATCCCTATGTACTTTTATTTACATGGTGACCTTATTTGGTACCTCGACTTTAATATCTATCTATACGCTGCCATTTACCAAATACTTCTCAAATTTAATACTTCCCACATCACAGAGAGGAATATCAAAGTTTTTCTTAAACTTCCTCACTTCTCTAATAAGCATCACGACACCAGGGTGTTTGAAAAAATTATCAAAATGAGTTTTTTTCTCTCATATCTGTAATACTAAGCTAGAATTAGCATCAGTTGAAGTAATACCATTCAAAACTTAAATGAGAATAAAGCAGTGATTTAGGAATACTAGGACTTCATGAATTGAAACAGAGATACATAGGAGTGTTCCAAAAAAAGAAAAAAACACCAAGTAAAAATAATTTCTTGTCAATGTTCTGATGTTTTCCCGCTGTATAATGATGACACTTTTGCCTCAATAATCATTCTGCCTCATCATCTCATGAGTGCATTGGGCTACAAAAAGAACTTTGTCTCTATTCTCCCTCATTTATCCAGATCTATAACTAAAATCTATTCTGGGTATTTGTCAACTACAATTGAATTTGTCAATTACAAATTCGAGTTTAACATAAAAAGAATTATACAGAAAAAATTCATACTTTATATTGGCAATATGTGAAGAATACAACTACAAATTGATTTTTACTCTGAGAGACCCGATAGGACAAATCAAGGCATATGAATCAATACAGGTGCACATATCTAAACATCTGGAAATAATATGGTAGCATTAAAAGACATGGTTTGTATATTTAATTGGTAAGTTGTCTGAACATGGCCTCAGTTATTGCCCTCGTCAAATAAAGTTAACAGTAATTCCCTGGAAATTTATAGAAGAAAAATGTTAATGCCTTAGAGAGGTAAAACTTACTGCTAAAGTAAATGTATTATTTTAAATTGCTAAAATATTCTTTAATGTTATCTGTTTATAAAGATCTATAGGGGGTTTATGAGGATTTTGTGTAGTTTTTTTTTTGGGGGGGCGCATATTTCTATAAGTGTAAAACTACTCTAGAACAATAAACTGTATTTACCTTAAAAGTATGAGATACGTATATCTATCAGAATGGCTAAAATATAAACTAATGACATAAAATGCTGGTAAGTTTGCTGCAAGTAGGACTGTGTGTGAGTGATTCTGTTTCTTAGCAAACATATCAGATTTCGAGCTTCTTTTGAAAACAGCTTGGAATTTATTTTAAACAACATTAAATATGTATCCACTGTGAATTCCAGTCATTGCACTTCTAGACATATGTCCTACAGAACTCAAGACATGGTCACACAAAATTCTGCATGTGAATGTTTATAACAGTGCCATTATAAGAGTCCAAAACTGGAAACACTCCACATATCCTTGAATGGATGAATAAATTGTGGTACATTCATACATGGAATACTACTCAGCAACAAAAGGAATGAACTGCTAATAGACATAACAACACAAATTGAATTTATAGACAATTGCCCTAATAGAAAAAAGCCATTTCCAAAAGTTTTATAAGTGAGTTTCAGGAGGCAAATCAAAGAGATATTAATAAGATGCTTTGAAGGGCTGACCTATCCTCTCATTGATACCAGTGTGAAAGTTTGTCAAAGTGATACAAAGAGATTTTCTGAATCTCTCCAAGATAGAGATAACATGATGATGAAGCAGGATGCAGATGAATTTAATATCATCTATTCTTCAATCTTTCCTCTCTCCTTTCCTTCAAGCCACACTGGATTCCTTTCTGTTCTCCAAACATGCCAAGGAAGATACCACTTCAGCACCTTTCATTGGCTGTTTCCTTTTTGGCCAACTTCTCCTTTGGCCAGCTTCCCTTACCCCACATTTCACATGTTTTACTTCTTTATCTTTCTATGTCTTATCTCAATTGAAACATTTTGAGTGAGATTTTCCCTGAATATCATATTTAAAATTGCATCACCTTTGGCCAATACTTCTTACCCTTATCTCTGATTTATTAATATTTCCAAAGTCATATAACTTTGTGGCATATTCTGTATTTTATTCTTTATCTATTATCTGAGTTCCTCAACTAGAATGTAAGTCCTGTAAGAATAGAGATTAAGAACAGAGACTTTTTTTTTTATTTTATTCACTATTGAATGTGTCGAGAATAGAACCTGGCATATAATAGCAATTTAAAAATACTTACTTAATAAAAGTTACAAATAAAAATGGAAAATACTTTATTTACAAAGCATTGAGAACTATACAAGCACCATCATCTTTTAATAGATCATTGTTACTTTGGGACAAGTGTGGTACACACAGTTAAATTTAGTTCTCAGTTTTTGAAGAAGATAGCAGGATTTGAATTGGTGTGTCACACAGAAACAATTTACCCTTAGAGAAAATGTGAGATGACCATACTAAACAGTTTTTAGATTGGTTCAATCTACTGGTGCAATAAGCCCAAAATAAATAGAAAGCCTAAAATTTTCCCATTATTTAAAAATAACAATTAACAAAAATAACAATAACAAAGTGCTCAAGATAACATAAACAGAGATTTGACCAGGATCACCATGGTAAATAATCTTGTCCCCAGATTTAAGTTTACTGATTCAATCAAGTCTCAGAGAGATCCCAAGTGAAGCTGAAAAACAGAGGAAGAATCCTGTAGTAGTAATATAAAAAGGTATTCTAATTTTCACTGTAACTCATCAGCCAAATGACCTGAGGCTGTTTATCTGGGTATTTCTTTACTGGACAAAGATTTACTTTTCAATGATTCCTATAAATGGAATCATACAAAAGAGGCAATAAAGTTTTTTATAAATTGTTTTAGTTTTATGAGACATATCACCTATTACAATGCTAAATATATTATTCATTATATTATGTTTTATATCACAACTTTGTTTTACTAGTCTTCTATATTTCTTCAATTGTTTGAATATTTCATGTGATATTTGTAAAACAGATTCATATAGTTATAGATATCAGACACTACAATATTTGACCATTGAATCAAATTCTATAGGAGAAGAAAATGTGACTTCATGTCTTGTCTTGGTACTTCCATATATTTTGTGCTTATGAAACCAAAAAAAAGCCCCTTATTTATGAGCCAAAGATAATAATTTTTTTTACCCCAAATTAAATTGCTTGACGTGATCTGTAGCAAAGTCTAACATTATTTCTGCAAAATTTATTCTAATGTTGAAGAAACAAGTTGAAAAATGCCTAGGTTATGATTTGGGTGATAAATAGACTTCTAAAATTCTAGAATAGGAGAGCCATCTGTAATTACTAATGATTCATATAGTCTAATAATACGTATGTTGTATGTTATTTTTCAATCTATAGCACTAGCTCTACTATGTAAGGTTTTCTAAAGTATATGATTCCCATCACTTCATTTTTTTTTTTTTTTTTTTTGAGACAAAGTCTTACGCTGTCACCTAGGCCAGTGTGCAGTGGCATGATCTGGGCTCATGGCAACCTCCATCTCCAGGTTCAAGCGATTATTGTGCCTTGGCCTCCGGAGTAGCTGGGACTACAGGCAGGTGACACCATGTCTGGCTAATATTTTTGTATTTTTAGTAGAGATGGGGTTTTCCCATATTGGCCAGGCTTGTCTTGAACTCCTGACTTCAGGTGATCATCGCATCTCAGCCTCCCAAAGTGCTGCAATTACAGACATGAGCCATTGCGCCCAGCCTCAAAGAATTTTTTAAAAACCTATGCAACAATCTTGCATGTTCTTCACATGTACCCCAAAACCTAAAATACAATAAAAAAAAATTAAAAAAAAAAAAAAAAAAAGAATACACATTTTGTAGAATTCTTTCAGTAAAAAACACTAAGTAACAACAAGCTTGGGGAGGGGGGAGTCTGATTTTCAGATTTGCCACATCATATTATTTTAAATATTCAGTTTTCAAAATAAATTACTGGCCAGGAAAAAAAGAAAGTATGCTCCATACACAGGAAAAAAAGCAATCAATAGAAATGTCTCTGAGGAAAACCAAACATTGGACTTATTAGACAAAAGACTGTAAATAATCTATGTTAAGTGTTTTCAAAGAACTAAAGGAAACAATGCCTGAATAATGATATCTCATCAAATGTAAAATATCAGTAAAGAGATAAAAATTACTTTATACACAGAAATTCTGGAGTTGAGAATATAACTACTGAAATGCAACATTGATTAGCATGGCTCAGCAGCCAGTGTGACCATGGGGATGAAAGAATCAACAAACCTGAAGGTATGTCAATGGAGATTATTCAATGTGAAGAAAAGAAAGGAGAAAAAAAGGAAAAATGAACAGACTCCTAATTTGTGTTTATCTGGTGATATCTTAAGTTTCCCAGATAAAGTGTACCAACCTCAGTGCAATGGGAACACAAGAAGAAGGGGAGAAAGCAAAAGGTGCAAAAATATTATTAAAAAAAAATAAGGCTAACGCTCAAAATTGATTTTAAAAATAATCTACATATCCAAGAAGTTTAATGAAATCCAAGTAGGATAAATTCAAAGAGACCCACATCCAGACACATTATAATCAAATTGTTGAAAGACAAAGATGAAGAACCTTGAAAACAGCAACAGCAAAGTGACTCATTACATACAAGTGATCCTAAATAAGATTAACCGCCAATTTCTCATCACAAACCAAGGAAGCCAGAAATAATGATATGTCTAAAGTGCTGAAAAAATATTGTCATCAAAAATTCCATGTCCAGCAAATCTGTCCTTCAAAACTTAAGGAGGAGAGATTAAGATATCTCCAGATAAACACAAACTAAAAACATCTATCACTTGGAAGCCTGTCCTATAAGAAATACTAGAGTCCTTCAGACTGAAATGAAAGACTACTAGGGAGTAATTCAAATCTAACGAAGAAAGAAAGAGCACTAGCAAAGCCTGTTACATAAATAAATATATGTATTTACCATACAAATTCTATCTGACTTAAAAGAAAATTACATTTTAAAAAATTAAAAAGAAAAAAATTGTAAAGCAATAAATCTGTATTGAGGGGCACACACTGTATACAAATATATTTCTGTGAAAATAACAGCACAAGAAGGAGAAAAATTAAAGCCATATAGGAGCAAAATTGTTATGTACTATTGTAATTAAGTTGGTGTTAATCCAAACTAGATTGCTGTAAGTGAAGATGTTAATTATAACACCAGGCAATAACTAAGAAACTAACAACCAAAAAACAGTAAAATAAATGACAAGGGAATTTAAATTGCACACTAGAAAATATTTCATAAAAAAAGGTAGTAATGGAGAAGTAGAGGAACAAAAAAGGCATAAACATGTAGAAAACAAGTAGCAAAATAGCAGACTTAAGTCCTAGTTTATCAGTCCATATGAAGGAATATTATTTCACCATAAATAATGAAGTTCTGAGTCATGCTACAACGTGGATGAACCTTAAAAACATGATGTTAAGCGAAGAACATCAGATTCAAAGGTCATATATTTTTATTTTACTTGTCTGAAATGTCCAGAGTAGTCAAATCCATAGACATAGGAAGTAGAAGTGGGAAGTCACTATTCATAGCTACAGAGGTTTCCTTCTGGGGTAATTGAATGTTTTGGAATTAATATGGATGGTTGTACAACTTTGTGAACATACTAAAAACCACTGGATTGTATATTTTAAAAGAATGATTATGATATGTGGATTATATCTCAATTTAAAAAATCATGGAATCAGGGACCATTTTATATTCTCCAGAGAGCCTATCTCAGGATGTGATCTACGAGTGTTCGTTGAATAAAAAGACCATTTAGTGATAATACTAGTATCATGACATGACCTGTACTAAGTCTACAAAAATGAGAGCTGGAAACTCAGACTTGATCAATACTTCTCCAGTGTTTTGGAGAGGTTCACTGATTTCAATAATATCTCTCATTTATATAGACAGAAAAGCCTCTGGAATGGACCTATCTGCTAAAAGTTTAATTTTTATTAGTACCTTTTTTTAAAATTCAGTTTTCTGTCATCATACTGAGTAAAAGCCATCTTCATGCAGTTAGCCCATCCCACTCTCAAGCCTCTTATTTTATTAATTGCTTCAACTCCAATATGTTTCCAATAGCATTCATTGTGAGCCACCACCTACACAGAGGCAACAATGATGAAACTTTTCGCCTAAAACTGTCTCATGACAGAAAATGTAATTGCAAGCATCTTTTCTCCTGACTACAATATCTCCTAATTTTCATAGTCTTTTACTCTGCAGTCTCACTTGTTCTTCTACTTCATGGAGGTCATCAGGCTTCTACTTCTATATGTTTTTCTCAATCTATTCAGCACTTACTTTATCTAAAAGAGAAGCCATTGTGGCTACAGAGTAGTGAGAGTTTATATAGGGGAAAGGTAGGAGATCCAACTACATAAAGACGTTTTAGACCTGGAAATGAATTGGGATTTTACAATACAGAGAAATGTTATTTTATTGAAATTTTATTAGTAGCTATTTTAAACAGAAAAGTAACAATTTGATTTATAATTTTAAAAGGCCACTCTATCTTTTGTAGGAAGAAAAGAGAGTAAACAGAGAGGCCAAAAAAAGAGGATATATAGAAATCCAGGTAGGAGAGTGACAATAGTGAAGATGAAGAAAAATTAAGAAACTTAATGTGTATCTTGGGGCTATATGAAACAAGATTTGTTGATGTTTTTGTTGACATAACAATCAGATGTGAAGTATGAAGACAAAGGATATATTATTGCTGATACATAGATTTTTGGCTTATGTGACTATACAGTGATACTGTTTACTGATACGAAGAAAATTTAGTAAAGACTAGTTTAGAATAATAAGTTTAGAATAAACAATCAATTATTATAATCAATAATGATTCATTCTAAATTACTTTTGAATGAATTCTTATTCATTCTAAATCAAAACATTTAGATTATCTTGATCTAGAATAAACAATCAATTATAATCAATAATGATTCAATCTAAATAAGTTTTGATTTAGAATCAATTCTTGTTTATTTATTCTAAATCAGGACATTTAGAATGAATAATCAATAATTCCTTCTTGGGAGGATTCTGACAAGGTGGCAGCTAAAGTAGAAGCATAGTTTTTATTCTCACCAAAGCCCTTCTATAAAAAGAGATGTCCCTAGATAGCAAAACTAAACATAGAGCATCTAAAACAAAACTAAGTGGCAAGGTATCTTACTAACCCCAAAATGCTACTAGATGGAGACATAGCACCCACGTCTATGGGGTCCACGTGGTACATGAACATGTGTACTGAAAAAAGCAAGGGAGGCAAGAGACATCTATCAGACGTGAGAACAGGAAAGCCAAATGACAACAGACACCTACTAGAAGTATAGTAGAACAATATTAGCAAAACAATTAAACTGGAAGAGGTTTTCATACCTGCAGGTGATTGTACATGGGAACTGAAAGGGAACAGGTAGACCAAGTCTTATAAAAACTACACTCTAACTAGTGATAGTTCTCTTCCAGAATATGTTTCTACAGTGAGTAGAAATAGCTGTGAATAGATTCCAAATTAAACAGGACAGAGGCAGTAGAAGCAAAAGAAGTGAGAAAGCCAACTAAACACAACAGAGAAAACCAGAATCAGGAGATCCCAGAAAGAACGAGATTACATTTTTGAACACTTCATGAAAATAAGAGATCCACAGCTATCCTGATACATCCTTCATTTTTTTCCAGGAAAACTAATCCACAGACAAATGAGCAACAGAAAATATTATAGACATATGTAGTTATTGTCAAAAAAGAAAGAATAGGCACTGGTACAAAATTCCCAGATTATGAAAACACATCACCAAAAATGTATCCCCCAAAAGCAGATAAAAATTAGAATGCAATATTTTAAACCAAATTATAAAAAGCAAGAAACACATGCAGAATGTGAAAAGACAATATAAATAAAAGAATCCAGGAATTAGGTGATAAAATCAGTAAAGTTTCCCTTTCCAGAAGGTATAATGGAAAAAAATAAGTAGAAATATTTTTTAACTTTTTTTAGAAAAGAAGAATAAACTGTAAGAAAACTAAAAGAAAACAAACAGAAGAAATAATTCCTTGGAATAAATCAAAAATGAAAAGGTAGAATTTTTTTTAATCAAAAATATTTTTTTAAAAAGGAAACCTAAGAGAAGTGATAGAGAATGGAGACCCACAAAGAAAGGTAAACACATGCAATGGGAGGCCCCAAAAGAAAAACAGTGAAACAGTGAAATAGAATAAAATTTTAAAAATTCAGTAATACCTAAAATTAAAAATCTGAAAAGGCACCCTACATACAAAAACTATGAATCCAGAAAACTTTCCTAAAGTTACAGTTTAAAAAAATACATTTCAAGTACATGTTGAAAGGACATACTGCATATCTGGGAAAATTGACCAGAAATAACCAACACTAAGAAATATACTATTGAAATCAGTGGCATTTTAAAAAATATGCCATACAGGCAAAAAGACCAAGTCACTTAAAAGGGAAAGAAAATCAGATTATCTTCAGACTTTTCAACAGCAACACTTTATGCCACAAGACTATATTTAAGCCACTGCTTTCTTTAGGTTGTTCCTTTTCTAGCTTTTTGAGTTGAGTGCAATCATTTTTTCCATATTTATTGACAGAAGTATTTAATACTACACATTTTCTTCTGATAAATTCTTTAGCTTAGCCCATGAATTCTGATACAATGTTCTTACATTACCGTTATATTTTTAAAATTATATAACTTCAGTGTATATTTTCCCTTTGAACCAAGATATATTAAGATATTGTTTTAAATGGCAATATAAAAGGGCTTTTATTTATTTATTTTTTTGACAGAGTCTCATTCTGTCGCCCAGGCTGGAGTGCAGTTGCATGATTTTGGATCACTGCAACCTCCTTCTCCTGGGTTCAAGTGGTTCTCCTGCCTCAGGCTTCCGAGTAGCTGGGACTTCAGGTGCCCACCACCACACCCAGCTAATTTTTGTCTTTTTAATAGAGATGGGGTTTTGCTATGTTGGCCAGGCTAGTCTAGAACTCCCAGCCTCAAGTAATCCGCCCACCTCTGCCTCCCAAAGTGTTGGGATTACAGCCATGAGCCACCTCGCCCAGCCTGAAAGGGCATTTTTGTTGTTGTTTATCTTGTTTATAGTTTATATTAATAGTTTTAATGCATTGTGATCAGAAAATGCTTTTTGATTTTTCTGTTTTTTGGAACTTATTGAGGTTTCCTTTGGGAACAAGATATGTCAAATTTTATAAATGTTCCATGTGTAATTAAAGACAAGTGTTCTTGATTATTCTGGAATTGTGATAAAGTCATATTGTAAGTATGGTCCAAAACTCAAGAGTCACATAAAGCACGTAATTTTTTTCTGATGCTTAAATTGGAATTATATATATTCTACAGAAATTACATAAATTTTATTATGGCATTATAGTCACCATAATATTTACTAATTATAACATAAGTCTAACTTTCATTGAATAAATTTTGATACAAAAAAGATAGAGAACATTTTCATCACTATGGGGATTCCATATGTTGCCCTGCCATAGCAACACCCTTGTTTATCCCATCCCTACCCCCATCTCTAAATCCTGGCAACCATTAATTTCTATAATTTTGTCATCTCAAGAGTGATGTAAAGGCCAGTCGTGGTGGCTCATGCCTGTCATCCCAGCATTTTGGGAGGCCAAGGCAGGTGGATCACTTGAGGTTAGGAGTTCCAGACCAGCCTGGTCAACAAGGTAAAACCTCATCTCTACTAAAAACACAAAAAATAATGAGGCATGCTGGCAGGTGCCTGTAATCACAGCTACTCAGGAGGCTGAGGCAGGAGAATCATTTGAACCCAGGAGGCAGAGGTTACAGTGAGCCAAGATCATGCCATTGCACTCTAGCCTGGGTGACAAGAGTGAGACTTCGTCTCAAAAAAAAAAAGAGTGATGTATAAATGCAGCCATACATTATGTAATACATTGAAATTGGCTTTTACTTGTCATAATTATCTGGATATTGAGTCAATTTTTATGTCTATAAGACTTATGTAGGGATTTTTTTTGTTTGTCTATAGATTTCCAACTCTCCAGCACAATTTGTTGAATTGCATCTCTATTCAATTGCTTTTGCAACTTTGTAAAAAGTTAGACATATTTTTATGTGTCTATTACTGTATTCTCTGTTCTATTTCATTGATCTGGGTCTATTGTTCCACACAGTTTGATTACTGTAGCTATACAGTTTATAAGTCTTGAAATCAGGTAGACTGTTACTACAATTTATTCTTTTCCAAAATTGTTTTATAATTTTAATTCTTTGCTTTTCCTTAAAATGTTGCATAATATTGGATATAGGTATGAAAATATATTGCTGAAATTTTCATAGAAATTGTGATTAAACCTGTTTATCAATTTGTGGATAACTGATAACTTTACTATGTTGAGTAGCCAGTCTACGAACATTTTTCATTTTTTTCACCAGCATTATATAGTTTTCAAAGTAGAAAACTATACAATGTTTTATTAGATGTACCCTTAGGTATTTATATACACATATGTGTATTAGATCTACACTTAATTATACATATATGTACATTCAGTTTTATTGAGATAAAATTTACATAGAATACAATTCACCGACTTAAAGTGTAACATTCAGTGGTTTTTAGTATATTCATAAAATAGTTCAACCAACACTACAGTTAATTTTAGAACATTTTTAGTACTCCCAAAGAAATCAAATATTAATTAGTAGTTGCTGCTCATTTCCTACCCACCCACTATACCCCTAGTTAACCTCTAATGTATTTTTGACCTTTATAGAGTTGCTTATTCTGGAAATTTTGTATAAATGGAATTACAGAATAAATGACTGTTCTTTTCACTTTGCATATTTTCAAGGTTTATTTTATAGCATGAATCAATCTTTCATTTTTTTATATTGCCAAAAGATATTTCATTGTATAGATATACCACATTTTATTTATCCATTCATTAGTTGATGGACATTTGTTTCCTACATTATGAAAAATGCTATAGTGAACAATGATGTAGAGGTTTTTGTGTAAATATATTTTTTCTTTTTTTTTTTTATTGCATTTTAGGTTTTGGGGTACATGTGAAGAACATGCAAGATTGTTGCATAGGTACATACATGGCAGTGTGATTTGCTGCCTTCCTCCCCATCACCTATATCTGGCATTTCTCCCCATGCTCTCTCTCCCCAACTCCC
>CAUYLG010034601.1:0-98680 GCA_963573385.1 Cacajao melanocephalus | reverse complement strand
AATCACCCCCGGGGGTTCCCCCCCCCACGACCCTCGAACGGCCTAGTTTTTGTATCCATTTATTATTTTCCCTACCCCCCCCCCCCCCCCGCGGAGAAGAGTCTCACTATGTCACCCAGGCTGGAGTGCAGTGGTGCAATCTTGGCTCACTGCAGCCTCTGCCACCCGGGTTCAAGCCGTTCTCCCATTGTAGGCTCCTGAGTAGCTGGGATTACAGGTGCCCCCCCAAACCATGTCCAGCTAATTTTTGTATTTTTAGTAGAGATGAGGTTTTACAACGTTGGTCAGGTTGGTCTCAAACTCTTGACCTCAAGAGATCCACCTGCCTCAGCCTCCCAAAGTGCTGGGATTACAGGCATGAGCCACCATGCCCGGCCTTGGTCCCACGGTTAGTTAAACCGAGAGAATTACCGTGGGCCCAAATCCAATACATTTAGTGCCCTTAAAAGAAAAGTACATTTCTTCTTCAAAGAAAACACAGGCACACAGAGGCATGAGCCTGCGAGGACTTGGGGAGAAGGCGGCCGGCCACCAGCCAAGGAGAGAGGCCTCAGAGAAACCAGCCCTGCTGACACCTTGATCTCGCCTCAGGCTCCAGCGGGGAGAGAACAGATTCCTGCTGTGTAGCCGCCCAGTCTGTGGTATTCATTATGGCAGTCTTGGGAAACTGAGGCCCCAGCCCTGGCTGAGGCTATACACACATCAGCTCATTGAATCCTTGACCCACTGTGCCCTACTTTTCCCAGAGAAAGAACTGAGGCTTAGACAGGCAGTTACTGCTCAAGGCCACTCAGCTAGCGGACAGCAGAACGAGGCTTGAACCCAGGACCAGCTGACTCTAGCCAGACCTGGAGACCTTCCAAGAAAGGAAATGGCATTCCTCACTCCCAGCAGCAGACAGAGGGGGACCGCGGTCAGACAGGAAGACCTCTGCACCCCAGGCCCACACTGAGGACCCGGCACAGACAGTGCCCCAGCTGCCTCCTGCCACCCCCAGCTGCTCCAGGAATGCAGGATGTGAAGGGGGCCTGGGACCTCTGGTGTCTGCCCAGCTTGGCCTCCTTCCCCCCACCCCCCACTTCCTGGCAGCCCCTGGAGTGAGCAATTCCAGGCTCCACAAATTCCAAGCCCAGCCTCCAAGACGGAGGAAGCAGAGAACTTTCTCACAGTCCATGGGGTGGAAGGAAGGCCTGAAACCAGCCTTGTCAGCTCCCAGCCTGGGGTGAAGGGGCCACCTGGCAAGACACCTTCCTGGCACAGGACACCCCTTCATTCCCTGGCCCAGCAGCTCTCCTGGACCTCACTCTGCTCCACTACACCCTAGACCCAAGAATCCCCCCATGGCCTTCCCGCTGAGTGCTCACTGTGCGTGCCAAGCTCACCACCAAGAGCTGCACCCAGACCAGCTCTTCCCAATCATCCCTCCAGCTCGAGTTTATCATCATCCCCACTGCACACATAGGGGGCTGAGGGTGGCCCTTCCCCTCCTTGCTCTGTGCCCACCCCTTCACTATCTGGCCCACTCTGCCAGGCCAAGTCAGCCGTTAGCCTTGGAAACCTGGAGGATGGCACCAAGCCAGGGGCTGGGGAGGCACAGAGCCCTTGGCCAGGCAGCCAAAGCCTTGAGTGCTTCTACCCAGTCCCAGCCCCAGCCCATAGCACCTGGGACCTGGGAACAGGAGGCTCTTTGTGGGCGGCTGGGCCCAGGTGGCAGGGGCTGGCCTGGCCGAAGACCTCGTTCCTCCTGCTTGGCAGAGGCCAGACACGGCAGAGGCAGCTCTGGAGAGGCGAGCAGGAGGGGTGGGGTGAGCCGAGGCCCGCGGCAGCAGCTTAGAGGCCACTGGAGCCCACCCTTTCCCTGCAACCTTCCACCTCTGCACCATGTGGCACTGTGCCCAAGGGTGGAGCGGGGGCAGGCGCCAACCTCAGCCCAGATCACCAGGAAGCAGTTCAGGGTCCAGGACTGGGTTACTCCTTCCCCAGGGGCAGAAAGACCCACAGGGGACCACCCTCACCTTGGAAGACCATCCTCAGCCTTTCTGATCAAATTCCTTAGAGGCCTTCAAGGCTCTTCCAGACCTGACCCCAGAGGCCCCCCTCCAGCCCTATTTCAGGTCATCCCCTCCCCACTTCAGGGCCTCGTGCCATTCCTCCTCCAGGCCTACCCCTACCACCTGTGGCTCTCCCTTCATGCTGGCTGCCTACTTCTGCCTGGCACACTCCTCCCCTCTCCTCTATGAAGGATGTGAGGGGCCCTGGCATCTCCTCCTTCAGGACTCAGCTGAAGCTGAACCATAACCTCCTCAAGGGAGCCTGCCCTGACCAACCCCTCCCCTCCAACACATGCACACCCTCAAGGCCTCCCAGGGTGGCTCCGCCCAGCAGCCAGCATAGCTGTGAGCCATCACCCCAGCAACCTCATCTGTCTAGCATCTGTCTCCCCTACCACACTGCCAACTGCATGAGGGCAGGGACTGTTTCTTGTTCCCTTGTTGCACCTCAGTGCCTAGATCTGGGGCTTCTCAGAATAGACACAAAAAATGTTTGTTGAATAAATGAGTGAGCTGGAAGAGTCACCCCGTAAGTTTACAGATGAGAGCAATGAGGCCCTGAGGGAGGCAGTGAGGTTTCCAAATCACCCTGCTGGTTGGTGGGGAAAAAAAAATGATATTTAAAAAAAAAAAAATCTTTACCAAGCATGAGGTAGACTCTGAATCCTCACAAACCCCTTAAAACACACAAGGGAGTGTCCCCACTTTACAGAGGCTCCAAGGGGTAAGTCAGTTCCCCAAGATCATATAGCTGGAAAATAAAATCAGGATTGTGACTGTGACTCAGGGTCCAAGGGATCAACAACCACACCCCTCTGTGAATAATTTCCTAATTTTTTCCTAAGCAGCACAAAACTGTTTTCATCAAGAAAGAAGATTAAGGTATTACATGGTTTCTTACAACCCCAGAAGAGAAATTAGAACAGCTCGTAGAGCAGGGTTGCCACGCCACATTCAGCCACCAGGTGTCACCATTTAGCAATAACCCAGGTCCTGCCCCTCCCTCCCACCACCCCTGCACCCACACTCACCATTGTTGCAGTGCCGGATGCAGTCCTGCAGCACAGCCTGCCACTTGTCCTGCTCGGCTTCTGTCATCATGCAGAAGTAGTAGTGACGTGCATAAGGATGCCAGAGGATGAGCGGGAACTGTGTGGGGCACTTGAGGATGGGTGCACTGCCCGACTTTGCTGTGGTCCCTGTGGAGACAGAACCTGCTGAGCAGATGCCCTCTGTGGTTACCCTTAGAGAGCAGAGGATGGCAGAGAACTGATTCCTTGGCCCCAGCTCTGAGGACAGGCTCAGACCCAGAGAAGGCTGGCCTGTCCCAGGCTGACCAGAGAGCCAGGGGGATGGGAGCAGCCTTCTTTCTGGCTGTCCTTCTTGGCCTTAAACCTGAGTCCAGCATCTGTGCAGACCCATTTCTTTCTTTCTTTTTTTTGAGACGGAGTCTTACTCTGTCGCAAGGCTGGACTGCAATAGCATGATCTTGGCTCACTGCAACCTCCAATCTCTGCCTCCCGTGTTCAAGCTATTCCCCTGCCTCAGCCTCCCAAGTAGCTGGGACTACAGGCGCATGCCACCATGCTCAACTAATTTTTTTGTATTTTAGTAGAGAAGGGATTTCACCATGTTTGCCAAGACGGTCTTAATCTTCTGACCTCATGATCCGCCCACCTTGGCCTCCCAAAGTGTTGGGATTACAGGCGTGAGCCACTGCGCCTGGCAAGACCCATTTCTTAGAGTTGGTAATAAGTCACATCCACCCCACTCTTGGGTAAGGTTCTAAACTCTGTGTAAAGCGCAAACAACACAAGGCCAGAGGCCCCAGGTTCAAGAGCTAAGCACTACCTTCTTGGGTTTCCCTTCAAATTTCAGCTGTGGAGGCCAAAGTGTGGCTTAAGTGTCCACATGGGGAGGGAGGCATGTGGGGAGGAACAAAATACAGCAAAAGGAATTTTTCCCTCCTTGGATTTCATTCTCAAGGATACATAAGATCCAGCGAGATAGCTGGTCCTGGGCTGTGACCCTGCCACTGTTGTTAAGAATATAACAATAACAGTTATTCTCTCTGCCCTGGCTCTGGGTTGGGCTGTGCAGGCACACAGCTCCTCCAGGGTCCACACAACACCCTGAGGGCAGTCCTCTTAGTGCCTGTGCTTTGTAGGCACTGAGAGGCTGAGATTCAGAGCGAGGAGTGACTTACCCGAGCAGACACAGGGAAACAAAGCCAGAGTCACGCTGGAATCCAGGATGCTGCTCACCCAAGCCCTCCATCACCACAGAATGAAAGCAAGACTCTACACTTTCAAGTCCCTGGGGCACAACCTGCCCCCCAGGTGGGCATGTCCCCTGCCCCCAAGTTCCCAGGGATCATCAGAGAGGCCAATGCTGTTCCTGTAAGGCTGCTGGGGAATTTCAGCCAAGGTGAAGCAAAAGCAGGATACCAAGAATAAGTCCTGACAAATACAGTGCTGACCCACAGATTTACAAGGCAAGGTCACCAAACATCTCCCAGGAGGCTCTCAAGGACTTAGGGAGATAGGAAAGGCAGATGGCGAGGTCCCCATTCACAGCTCTAGGCCTAGCTGGTCTCTCTGCAAATGTGGGGCTGAAAGCAATGGGCTCAGGGCCACCCCTCCCCTGGCCAGCTCCGGAGGCCTGTGGAGGGCACTGTGGCCTGGGATGGGTGCTCCTTTACCTGGTAAGGAGTTGCCAACAAGCTCCAGGTATTGGTCCACGGAAGTGAGGATTTTGTAGCCTGCACTGTTGATGACAGCTCGTGGTGGGACCTGCCGCTCATAGGCCTGAAGAAAGCAAGAGAAATGATCCCTGAGGGTTAAGGGTGCAGCCAAGCCCAACTCCCACCTGGCTTCAGGGCCCTACTCAGTGTGGCCCAAAGTAAGGAGGAGAAGGGGAAAGAAGAGGAGGCGGCAAGAGAGGAACAGAGGGAAGAGGGTGACTATCATGGTGATTACAGCAGTATGGTATAGCAACCTAGACCCTGGCTCTGGGCTCAATTCCTAGCTTCACTGGGTAGTGTCTGTGTGATGCTGAGGATAAAGTTCCTTAAATGCTTGAGCTTCAGCTTCCTCATCATAAAACCAGGGAATCAAGAATATTCAGGATGGGGAAAACCTTTTAAAATAAAAATAAAACCAGGGTAATAACCATTCCTGCCTCACAGAGCCATGTGAGGATTGAGTGAGCTAATCGGTGGTGCCTGGCATACCACAAGGACTCAGCAACCTTGGCTGAGGTGTTATTCTTACTGCCCCTACTGTCGCTATTACCTCTGTTGCCAGCAGTCCACTAGTTATTTCTTACATATCAGGCCCTGTGCTAAGGGCATTGCATGCTTCATTTCACAGAATTCTCCCAATCCAAAACATGATCACCCACAACTTCACACAGCTGGGAAGTATCTGAACTAGGACATGAACCAGGGCTATTTGTCTCCAGAGCCTGGGGTATCTGACGATTACCCTGAACTGCCCCCACCAACTTTCTAGGTTCTGAGCATCACACAAATGTCCTCTGGAGGAGAATTTGCTCCAGAAACTTACACCAGTAGCAGGGGGTCAAAGCAGTTTTGATGAATAGCTCATACAGCAGGGATGCCATGCTACTTCCTGCCACTAGGTGTCACTATACAACCCAGTTCCTGAAAGGGGCTCAGCACCTGTAGGGCACCGATTTGCAAAACACGGTCCCAGATCTTCACTACCACCCTAGAACTTATTAGAAATGCAAATCTTGGCTCCACCCCAGATCTGAATCAAACTTGGAGTGGGGGCGAAAGCCCAGCATACGGTCTTTCAACAAGCCCTCCAGGTGAATGGGACGCCCTACCATTTGAGAACCACTATTCTGGGGCACAAGGTTCTTCCCGACTTTGTGTTGCTCTAACACTGATCTGCCCCGAAATACAGGGCAGAGGCAGTGTTCTTCTGGCTGCTCTGGAGAAATGTGCAATTGAAGAAATCAGGTCTGTGGCTCAACCAGGTGGGGCTTTCCCAAGGGTTCAAGGAAAAGACAAGGCACAATCCTCCCGGAGAGGCAGGAAGCCCAGTGAGAAAGGAGGTGGCAGGAGGAAGGGGCTCAGCACCCTGGAGCTGGAAGGACTGAAGAGAGATTAGAGGGATGGGGAGGAGTGAGTGACAGTTGGTTATGAGGGACAGGAGTCAGCGGTATTCCCCAGAGATGAAGAATAGGCTGCTGTCCAGAGAGGGCACCCAAGGCAGCCTGCAGGTTGGATGAGGGAGGGGCTGGGGTTGTGCTCTGGCCCTGGTGACCGCGTGTGGGCTGTGAGGGTGACATCTGGGGCCTAAGTTTCTGAGTGGGGAGGAGGCACACATGGAGAAGGCGGGGAGGCTCAGTGCAGCGCCGGGGCGGCCTCACCACTTTGTTGTCATAGAGCACCAGCCCGTAGTTGTGGGGCACAAGGCTGAAGCGGTTTCTCCACTTCTTGCTGTCCTCCTGGTACTGGAAGAGGTTCCCCGAGAAAATGATGCGCTCATCCAGTGGCACCTGTGGGCAGGAGGGGGCGGGGAATGAGGCCCAGATCAGGGGCTCGGGGGGCGCTCCCTAAGAAGCTGACGGCCCAGCCAGCAGAGCCTGTGTGCAAGCCCCCGGCCTAGTACGTCCTCCACTTTGGATCTCCCAGGGTCCTCCCAAAGCCTCTGAGGCCTGGCTGCATCTCACCCATTCTGCAGATGAGAAGAGTGAGGCTCAGAGCTGTGGAGGGGTTCACCCAGGGTCCAGGCAGGGTGGTGATACCAGGACTTGAACCCAGAACAGGAACCCCCCTACTGCACCAGGCTGCTCCTCACCCACCTACAGCTGCAGCACTGGTGCCCCATGGTCGCTCCAGGCAGAGGGGACACACCCACAGGCCAGGACTTCAATGGCCCCAGTGCCTGGGCAAGTCTCTCCCTGGCTCTAGGCCTCCGTTTCCCCTCAGGGCAATGACAACTTGAACAAGGTGGCTCCAGAGAACCTCCCAGCTCTGATGGCTGATGAGATGGCCCCCTCAATCTCGGTGGGGATGGAGAGTGCCTCTGTCTGAGGGTGTTTGATGTCTGACCCACGTCCTGGCAGGCTGGTGACCTACGTGGGCTGCAAAAACGCCCGGACCTTCCTACAAAGCCCTAGCTCTGCCTGACTCACAGCGTGTCTCGTCACTCTGAGCAGCAGTTTCCTCAGCTGTAAAATGGGAATCATAACAGTTGACACCTGACAGGCAGGTGCATAATACACAGGACCGCCATGACCACTACTGGTAGGACTCAGTGTCTGTGACAGCTTCCCAGCCCCAGGGACTGACTTATCTGGGGATGGGGAAAGAGGATCTTCAAACCAGGGCTGGGGGCCCAATCGGAAGCTATGGCCAGGTGCAAGGCATCCTGAGCAGACAAGCACCAGGAAGCTTCTGGAAGGAGAGAGACCACAATGGGAGAGGCTTCGTTTTGGATAGGAGGGAATCCAGGGGAGTACAGTGTTACTCTGTTTCTTAGCAAATTCTATTTGTTCTACAATAAATAAGGTGCCTTTGGCCTGACGCGGTGGCTCACGCCTGTAATCTCACCACTTTGGGAGGCCGAGGCGGACAGATCACCAGGTCAGAAGTTCAAGACCAGCCTGGCCAACATGGTGAAACCCCATCTCTACTAAAAATAGAAAAATTAGCTGGGCATGGTGGCACATGCCTATAATCCCAGCTACTCGGGAGACTGAAGCAGGAGAATTGCTTAAACCTGAGAGGCGGAGGTTGTGGTGAGACGAGATCGAGCCACTGCACTCCAGCCTGGGCAACAAGAGCGAAACTCTGTCTCAAAAATAAACAAGGTGCCTTTTGCAAAAAGAAACAATTCTCCGAAGCAGTCATGGGAGAAAGGGTGATTGCCATCACACCTGCACCTTCCTGGCTTTGCCCAGGCCCATCCCTGCAGTCCTGTCTCCTCTTGGCCCTGCGTACACTTCACTGTGTCCCCCTCTCCCCACTCCCTCCCTGCTGCTTTTCAAGGGGAAACACAAAACACTCCTGGAGAAGGAGACCCCATTGTGCTCACACAATAGGACCTGCAGGCTTCTTCCTACCAGGGACAAAAATATTTACAGGAAAAGAAAATGGTTCCCCTACCACCCTCCACCCCACACACAGTGGGCTTTGCCCAAGGCACGGAGCTGCCCTCAGTGGTCTATATATAAACTGCCCACACCCAGCTCAAATCCGTCTTTTCTAGAAAGAGCAGAGAGCTCTCATAACACCCTAGCAAGAGGCCTCTGGTTTTCGTCTTCCTCCCTGCTTAGGGCAGGAGCCCCAGGACATAGGGACGGGCACTCGGGGACAGGGCCAGTCCCAGCAGGAGGCTGTGCAGAAGTGGGCTAGCGACCTAGGCAGGCTTAACAACCCTCACCACCCAGTCTGCCCCCAGATCCCGGGGAGCTCGCAGTGGGTGGCTGGCTGGCTGTGGGTTTGGGTTTTATTTTTAAGACTTTCAAATGGCAGAGTCATGTTTCTATTGGAAGGCCTGCAGGAAATGAAACAGAACTCGACAGCCCAGGCAAAATAGTTTAGACTCTGCAAAGCTCTCCAATGCCTCAGTCAGAGACAGCACAGGCCCCAAGGTCATAGACAACCAGGACTCCTGTCTCGGCACCACCACCCACCACCAGAGCCTGGACAAGCAGCTCTGCCTCTCTGAGCCTCAATGTCTACATCTGTGATGTGGGCATCATCATAGCCCCTCCCTCAGAGTGGGGCCAGGTGGCTGAGCAAACAATATAGGCACAAGACAACTGCTGTTTTAGCCAGGCACAGTGGCTCACACCTGTAATCCCAGCACTTTGGGAGGCCAAGGCAGGCAGATCCTGAGGTCAGGAGTTCAAGACCAGCCTGGCCAACATGCTGAAACCCTGTCTCTACTAAAAATACAAAAAATTAGCTGGGTGGGTGGCAGACACCTGTAGTCCCAGCTAGTGGGGAGGCTGAGGTACAAGAATCACTTCAACCCAGAAGGCAGAGGTTGCAGTGAGCCGAGGTCTCACTACGGCTCTCCAGCCTGGGTGACAGAGTGAGACTCTAAAAAAAAAGCAGAAAACAAACAAAAAGACAACTGCTATTTCATTATTCTTATTTTTGTTGTGTTATTATCATTCTATTTTTTTTTATTTTGTCCATGAGAAGGAATTTGGTTCAAACTTTATTGTATTCTATTGTTTCTATAAAAACCATTATTGTTTTTATCACCACTGGTGATTAATACTATCTCTAGTATTATGATATTATTGTGACTTTACATTGTGATCCTCTGTTTCCCGAGTGGCAAAATAAGACCAAAAATACCTGCTTTTCAGGGATTGTGGGTGAGTGATTTCATTTCACTCTCCTTGCTTACATGTTGCTTTTTTTCTATCATAAATACACACTCCTGCCTCCCCAGAGTAAATGGGGCCTCACGCAGAGGAAATGCTTAACGCCCTCAGCTTGCACCCACTTGTCTTAGATTATTAAGACTTGGGCTGCCCGTGACATTTCTTTCCAGACAGGGGAGCCATTCTGGCCCCACTCACCTGGGCTGCGCCCAAGGCCTC
The DNA here is from genome assembly GCA_963573385.1 of Cacajao melanocephalus. Taxonomy (NCBI): domain Eukaryota; kingdom Metazoa; phylum Chordata; class Mammalia; order Primates; family Pitheciidae; genus Cacajao; species Cacajao melanocephalus. The sequence goes on along the minus strand of CAUYLG010034601.1, from coordinate 89,033 downwards.
ATTTCCTTCCTTTCCTACAATACAGGTGCGCACCTGCCAGATGCCCAGGCCAGGCCACAGCTGGGACCCTCTGCCACCATGGGGTCAAGAGGTTACCACGACACTGGGGAAGAGGCAACCTCTTCTGGGTCCGAAAGCAAAGGTGATACTCTGAGTGGTTCCAACACACGGTCCTGATCTCCCTCTACCAGGCGGGCTGCAGTCACAGCAGGAAGGGCCCTGGGCTGGCCCTGCCTCCGCCATCCTGAGGAGCCACTTAAAGGCTCAGCCCTGGCCAGGTGCATCGGCTCAGGCCTGTAACTTCAGCACTTTGGGAGGGCGAGGTGGGAGGATCTCCTGAGTCCCACCCCCGGCCCCGTGTCCGAGTCAATCACAGGCTCCTTTTCCCAGAAGGCTTTGCCAGCCCCCTCTGGCCCATACTGACCCTCAGGCTGGAGCCAGGCCTCTTCCAGTCCCTCACTTGATAAATATTTCCTTAGCAAACAGCATTCTACTATTTATAGCATAGCAGATCATGAGGCCAGTGACAGCACCTTCCCTGCTTCAGGCACAGCCACCCGGGGAAGGTGTTCTCATCCCATTAGACAGATGAATAAACTCGGGCTTAGAGGAGGAGCTTGCCTTGAACCGGAGACTATCAAGACTCTAGAGCCCCAGCTCGGATGGTGGGGGAGGTGAGCTGGGAGGAGTCACCCATGGTGACTGAAGGGATCTCAAAGACACCACCTGGGTTACCCACCCATTCAGAAGTGGGAAGGAGGCTAGGCGTGGTGGCTCCTGCATATAATCCCAGCACTTTTGGGGGTCTACAGCTGGAGGATCACTTGAGCCCGGGAGTTTGAGACCAGCCTGGGCAACATAGCAAAAGCTCATCTCTACAAAAAATACAAAAATTAGCCAAGAGTGGTGGTGTACACCTGCAGTCCCAGTAACTGGGGAGGCTGAGGTGGGAGGATCACTTAAGCTGGAAAGGTTGAGGCTGCAGTGATCCATGATTGCGCCACTGCACTCCAGCCTGGGCAACAGCAAAACCTCGTCTCAAAAAAAATTAATAGGCAAGGCATGGTGGCTCATGCCTGTAATCCCAGCAGTTTGGGAAGCTGAGGCAGGCAGATCACTTGAGGCCAGGAGTTCAAGACCAGCCCAGCCAACATAGTGAAACCTCGTCTCTACTAAAAATACAAAAAAAAAAAAAAAAAAAAAAAACACCTGGGCATGGTAGTGCATGCCTGTGGTCCCAGCTACCCAGGAGGCTAAGGCAGGAGAATGTTTGAACCCGAGATGCAGAGGTTGCAATGGGCTGAGATTGCACCACTGCACTCCAGCCTAGGTGACAGAGCAAGACTCTGTCTCAAAAAAGAAAATAATAATAATAATAAACAAGAGGCCAGGTGGGGTGGCTCATGCCTGTAATCCCAGCAGTTTGGGAGGCTAAGGCAGGTGGATCATGAGGTCTGGAGTTCGAGACCGGCCTGGCCAGTATGGTGAAGCCTTGTCTCTACTAAAAATATGAAAATTAGCTGGGTGTGGTGGTGCGCACTTGTAGTCCCAGCTGCTTCGGAGGCTGAGGCAGGAGAATCGCTTGAACTTGGGAAACGGAGGTTGCAGAGAGCCAAGATTGTGCCATTGCATCCGGCCTAGGCGACAGAGCGAGACTCCGTGTCAAAAAAAAAAAAAAAAAAAAAAAGCAGCAGCCTGGGGAGGGGGGCCCTAAAGGCCATCACAGTAACACGGAAAACTAAGGCCCAAAAAGTCAAGTCATTCCCCTGAGGCCACATGGCGAGAGGCAGCAGAACCCACCCGAGCCCTCCCAGCACCTCTCACCTTGCGCCAGAGCAGCTGGGCCTGTGGCAACCCCGTGCCCTCAATCTCGTGGCGCATGCTGTTGAAGAGAGCCACGCCATACTGGTCTTCATAGAACTGGAGGAACTCCGTCAGGATCTTCCCGGTTTTTTCTGGAAGAAAAGAACAAACAGGAGTTTGAGGTCCTCAGGGAAGCTGATGCATCTCGATCCTCCCCCTAGGCAGGGGTGGCTGCAAAGCCCCAAATTCTTGCATGTGGAATTGTTTGCACAGGCTCCTCAAGCTCATCTGCGATGAATTTCTGACCAGAGCCTCAAGTTTCCTGTGAAAACCAAGCGCCTTGGTAAAGGGTGAACCTCCAGATGGGGAAGTAGGCAACGGCCATAGGCAGAGAATCAAAATTCACAAACGCAAACGGAACCAAGACTTCATTTCCTCTCGTCACACTGGTGGGGACGTGCAAAAACAGGCCACGTCACCCAGAGCTGGGGGTGCCAGGAATTGGGACAGCCGTTTTTGGGGGGTGGGTGTCCAGTCCTTCGATGCTCCCACCTCTAGGAATCTACCCCATAGAACAAAGCGCAGGAGGCCACGGAGGTGTATGTGCGCTGAGGCCAAAGCGCGGGGAGGCACCGGGGAGCAGCTGAATGTGATCTCTAGAGATGATCGGTATATATTGGTTCACCTGGGACAGTAAAAAATAAAAAGATGGAGGGGGCCGGGTGTGGTGGCTCCCAGCACTTTTAGAGGCCAAGGTGGGTGGATCAACTGAGGTCAGGGGTTCTAGACCAGCCTGGCCAAGATGGAAAAAACCCTGTCTCTATTAAAAATAACACAAGTAAGCCGGGTGTGGTGGCAGGCACCTGTAATTTCAGCTACTCAGGAGGCTGAGGCAGGAGAATCACTGGAACCTGGAAGGCGGAGGTTGCAGTAAACTGAGATTATACCATGTACTCCAGCCTGGGCGACAGAGCAAGACTTCATCTCAAAAAAAAAAAAAAAAAAAAAAGATGGTGGGACCTATCTTGATAGATGCTAATAAAAGGAAGGGAGCTCGTGCTCCATTAAGTAAAGAAAGCAAGTGACAGAGTCACCTGTTGACTATCATCTCATTAAAAGAAAAACCCTTTCTGGTCAGGTGCAGTGGCTCGCACCTGTAATCCCAGCACTTTGGGAGACTAAGGCAGGTGTATCCCTTGAGCCCAAGAGTTTGAGACCAGACTAGGCAACACACCAAGACCATGTCTCTACAAAAACAAAAGTTTGGCCGGGCGCAGTGGCTCACACCCGTAATCCCAGCACTTTGGGAGGCCAAGGTGGGCCACTTGAGGTCAGGAGTTCAAGACCAGCCTGGCTAACATGGCGAAACCCCATCTCTACTAAAAATACAAAAATTAGCCAGGCGTGGTGGCAGGTGCCTGTAAACCCAGCTACTCAGGAGGCTGAGGCAGGAGAATCACTTGAACCTGGGAGGCGGAGGCTGCAGTGAACCAAAATTGTGCCACTGCACTTTAGCCTGGGCGACAGAGTGAGACTCCATCTCAAAAAAAAAAAAAAAAAAAAAAGACAAAAATGAGCCAGGTGTGGTGGCATGTGCCTATAGTCTCAGCTATTCAGGAGGCTGAGGTGGCAGGATCATTTAAGCCGGGGGAGGTCAAGGCTACAGTGAGCTATGATAGTGCCACTGCACTCCAGCCTGGGCGACAGAGCACGACCCTGTCTCAACACACACATAACACAACCATAACTGCTCCTGTTTGTGCTTACAGATGTCTTAGGTTTGGGCGCTTGGAGGAGGTCCGGAGGGCAGCACGCCACGCTGGGAAGGGCAGGACCACTGGGTGTGGGAGTGGGGAGTGCAGAGTGAGCTTCATTTTCAATTTCCTTTTATAGCATTCGAATTATTTTATAATCATGATTCCTTTCATAATAAAAAATAAACATTCTAAAAGTAACGCCTCTACCAAGTGAACACCCTTTCTGGTTTCACTGGCCATTTGCTCCTGTCTCCTAAGCGGTTTCTGAATGGAGGTGAGTGTTATGGCCTTGAGAGGCTCGGGCCACATCAGGCTCAGTATGTGTGCTCCCAGGCACCCCACGTTCAGATGAAGGACGAGGCCCAGAGAGGGTCTTGAACCCATGAGGGGAGACGCTTCCTATTCCTAAGAAGCTGCAGCTCTCTCCCTACTGGGATCTGTGCTGGCCCACTGTGCGGCTCCCCTGTCTGGGCCTCAGTTTTCCTCCACGCACTGAGAGGCTGGATTTGATGATGGACAGGCCCTGCCACCTCAGACAGTCTTGGATTCCAGGTTTCAAAGACCTGGTCCTTTCTCAAAAGGAGCTGGCAGGACCCTGCCCCTCCCTCGGCCAGTCTCCAGGTACCAAGGGCACCTGGCTAGGATGACACTTCATTCCATCCTCTCCGTAGCTCTGTGAGGTAGCACCCGTGTTATCCCCACTGTACAAAGGAGGCAACTGAGGCCCAGGGAGGTTAAGTCACTGGCACAAGATCACACAGCCAGTGGGTGGTGGAGCTAGGATGTAGTACCAGGTCCCTGCCAGGAGGTGGTGGCCTGGGAGGGCTGAGAGTACATGCCACATGCCATGCCTCACAGCTCATACCCAGGGTCCCAGGAACATGACCCTCCTGGGTGTCTGCCCACACCCCGGGCCCTGCCTCAGTGATGGGGGTAGGGGAATGCCCCCCAACCCCTCTCCACAGACCCTGTCCCTCCCTGTGCTCCCCTTTCCTGGAATGAGGTTATGTCTGTCCAGATTCCAGTTTGGAGGGAGGAATGGGAGAACAAATGAGGAATTTGCTTTGAATGCCTAAATTTTTTAAAAACCATAAACAACTAGAACTCTCTCTGAGACCCATGGGAATTGTTTTGAAAAATGATGAGGCAGAGAGGGAGCAGATGGAAGAGAGTCACACACTGGGGCTGATAGAGAAAAGAGGATGGAAGGTGACAATAACATCGGTGCCATCGTTGTCATCATCATCATCATCGCCACCACTTACAGAGTGCTAAACCCGTGCTGTGGCAGGTTTTATGCATGTGAACCCAGAGAATCTCCATGAGAACTCCAGGGAGCCAGTGCTGCTGTTTTCCTATGTCCCAGATGAGGAGTTCAGCGCGCACTCCTGGGTGTTCTATCAATGTGGCCGGCGGGATGGGCAGACTAGGACCTGCAGGTCTCAGGGGTCCTTTGGCCGTGGCTCCAGGGCCCCAGCCCTCAAACGGAGCATTCTTTCCACACACAGCATTATTTCCCGAAGGGCTAGAGTCTGTCCTGGAAGGAGCTGCCATGGCTGTGAGGACTCACACCCATGCTCAGCTGCCCGGACAGCACGGCCCAGATATTGAGTCCAGGCAGGGAGTAGCTGGGTTCAGAAGGACCCCTGTGCAGAGCTGGGGAGAACACAAGAGGGCAAGATGGAGCCAGGAGAAGGCCCAGGCATGTCCCATCAAGGGGCAGTTGAGGCCCAAGTTGGGCAGGGCTGTGGAATACAGAGGAAGGTGCAGGAAGCTCTGAGGGAGGGATGGGAACGTGGGGACCCGCTACCCTTCAGGGCGGGAGCTGAAGGTCAAGGCAGGAGCTGAAGGTCAAAGCTGAAGGTCAGGTCTCTGGGCCAGAGTGGTGCTGGGCCAAGAGGGCCCGGGCAAGGGCCAGGGGTCCATGGATGCAGTTCCCTCTGGGTTTCTCACGTTGGCCCCAGGTGGAGCCAGAGTCACTCACTATCTAGCCTTGCTCTCAGAAACCAGGAGCCAAATGGGTCGGGTAGGGAGGGCTGGAACTCTGCTGGAGCGTCTAGTCTCCTTTTGCTCACCACTGGATCCTGGGCACTAGGCCTGGCACAAGCAGGTGTCAGGGAGGGGTTGGAAGAGTGGGGGGTTGGTCCAGTGACCAAATAGTTACTAAGTCCAAACAAGGGAAGGCCTCAGGGTGGGCATGGGGTGAAACTGAGGGAGCAGCAGACTGGAGGTAGGGCGACGGCATCAGCAAGGGGTCAAGGACCTTAAGAATGGTGCCCAGGCAGCACCGGGAAGCCAGCCCTGCTCAGCAGAAGGGTGGCCGCCAAGGCGAGCTGGAAAGGGAGGACCTTGGAGAACAGGGCCACGGACGGCTTCCTGGCACATTCTTCCAAGCACATTCCTGAGAGAGATCCTCAGCCAGCATGGAAAGATCCGACATGTGCTTGGTACAGAGGAAGCAACCCAGAGACGCAGAAGATGAGGACTTGGGTGCTGGGGGCCCCAGGTGTGGAGGCCTGAGGGACCCAAAAGGCCAGCAGCACTCGGAGGGGGCCAGCCTGGACGAAGGGTTTGCAGGGGCCTTCCTGTCCAGGCCCTGTTGGAAGAGGACCCAGGCGGGTACTGCAACCCTGGCGGGGTCTCAAACATAGGGCCCAGCCTGGCCACGGCCTCACCTGCTGAGCTCTGGGGCCTCTGCCCAGGCAGCCCCCACTCAGTACCCCACTTCTTCCCCCTACCCAGTACCCCATTTCTTTCCCCCACCCAATACCCCACTTTTCCTTCGTGCTCCCTGCAGTGGCTCTCTCCCTGGCATTGTCACTTCAGGATTTTACAACTCAAATTCCCACATGGCATCCTGGCCTGGGTGTCTGTGGGGGTCCCAAGCCCGAGCACCCCTCTTTCCTCCACACTTGCCCACAGCACCTCTTCCCATTTCCTGCCACAGCCTCTGGAGAGTGCCACACACCACAGATTTGGAGCAGATGTTGGACAGGGCCTCCAACACTCAGGCTTGCCACGCTGTTAGGGGAATGTGAGCCAGAGAGGGTGAGCAGCTCAGCCAGGTCACACAGCCAGACGGAGGCAATCAGGTTCGAGCCATAGCCGGCTGCATGCCCCACTCCTGGTCCTGGCTCTGGCCACTGTCTACAGGGCCCCAAAGGCCCCCCTACCTCCCCTTAGAAGGCAGAGAGGAAATGGGCCGTGGCCCCATCTGCAGAGGCAGGGCTGGCCCACAGGTCCCGGAGGCCTCAGCTAGTAGGAGTGATCACTCACTTCTGCGAGCTACAGAGAGGCTGGGGCAGGGCAGTCTGAGGTGTGTGCCAGCCTCGTCGCCTTCCACATTTTCTCATCCATCCTGCCTCCCTGCACTGACTCAACTCAGGTGCTGCTGGCAAGAAGGCAGGGGATGGAGGGGGTGGGACTGACAGAGCCTGTCCCACATTTCCAGGTGCCCGGCCTCCTGGTGAGGAGCTGGGAGTCAGGGCCAGAGTCCCTGCCCCGCCACATGCCAGCCCAGCAAGCACCTGACTCTCTCGGAGCCTCGCATCCTTCCTCTGTAAATGGGCCTCTCCGAAGAAGCCGTTGCGAGCTCTGCACTCTGCAGGAGGAGGATAGCGCTTGAGGTGCTCAGCTCCAGACCTCCATAAACGTCACTGTCCATCACCACAGCCCTCAGCTTAGAACAGCAGTCCTAAGAGACTGTTTGAAATGTTTATTAGCAGTGTAACTTTTATAGTTTGGAATCATCCAATAAAGATTAGTTTTCTGAAGAATTGGGACAAGAATCACAAAATAATAATAAGGGGCTTTCCACAGATAAAGATCAAAGACGCAAGGGAGCGGAGGGAGTGAGCAGGGCCCCGTATTTGGTGGGGGGTCCTGCCTGACCGTGGCTGGGCTCCCCTGGCTCCACCCTTAGCCTCTGCTGGCACCCAGAGCCATCCGTTGCCCCCTTTTCACCCTCTGCCAACAGGAGATAAGCCCACCCCTGTCAGACACAGGGCCCACTTGTCCTCTGCCCAACACATACCATTCTTCAAATGGCCCCAGAGGTGAGGGCAGGGTAATCAAACCACCACTTTGATTATGAACTTGATATGAACCGAGGCTCAGAACAAGTAAACGGCTCAGGAAAGGCCACTCTGCCAGTCCACAAAACCTGCTGAGACCCCTCGCAGGCTGTCACCAAAGATGCCTGCCTGTAGGGGTCCTGATTCCCTTCTTAGCCCACGAGGGCAGCGTGTGAATTCTGGGAGTGGAATTGAGGGTCCTGGTCTGTGCCCAGGAATCTCAGGGAGCCACCCCAATCCCAGGCCTCTTTCTCCACGTGGTGTCTACATAGGTACTGGGCTGCATCCACCTCTGAAGAGGCCACTTTTGGCGATGCGGGGCCAGGGCAAAACTCATGACACACACTCGTGGGTTTGTTGTAGAGCTGAGTGAAGCCTTTCATTGAGTTGATTGAATAAGGGGGTGCTCTGTGGATCTTAGGGGGGCTCTGCTCCAAATATGACTGGAACCTTGTCTCCAAGGGCTGCACCCCATGTGGCTATTGAGGGTGACTGAGAAGGACCCCCTCACAAGCCAGTCCTCCTAATTCTGTCCCTGGAACCACAGAGTTTGCCAGGGATAGGTACCTGTCCACTGAAAACTTACTGCATGCTCCACAGCCTGTTTAATCCTAATAGGTATTAGTATCCCATCTTACAGATAAGAAAACTGAGATTCAGGCTAAACACAGCGGCTGCCACCTACGAAGCCTCAGTCAGTGTCACGTGGCTATCTAGAAACGCAATGGTGCAGCTGCGTGTGATGATGTGCACCTATAGTCCTAGCTACTCAGTAGGCTGAGGCAGGAGAACCACTTGAACTTAAGAGGCAGATGTTGCAGTGAACCTAGATTGCGTCACTGCACTCCAACATGGGCGACAGAGCAAGACTCCGTCTCAAAAAAAAAAAAGATAAAAAAAGGAAAAGAAATGCAGTGTTGTGCGGCCAGGTGAGTTGGCTCACGCCTGTAATCTCAGTACTTTGGGAGGCCAAGGAGGGCAGATCACTTGAGGTTGGGAGTTCAAGACCAGCCTGACCAACATGGAGAAACCCCATCTCTACTAAAAATACAAAAATTAGCTGGGCGTGGTGGTACGTGCCTGTAATCCCAGCTACTTGGGAGGCTGAGGCAGGAGAATTCTTGAACCTGGGAGGCAGAGGTTGCAGTGAGCCGAGATAGCACCATTGCACTCCAGCCTGGGCAACAAGAGCAAAAAAACTCCAACTCAAAAAAAAAAAAACAAAAAAAACAGAAATTAGCCAGGCGTGGGTGGCGGGCATCTGTAATCCCAGCTACTTGGGAGACTGAGGCGGGAGAATTAACTTGAACCCAGGAGGTGAACGCTGTAGTGAGCCGAGATCGTACCACTGCACTCCAGCCTAGGTGACGCAGTGAGACTCCGCCCCCCACCCAAGAAAACACACACACACACACACACACACACACACACACACACACACAAAGAAATGCAGTTGTGATCACATCTGGAATTCACTATATACTTAAAATGGATACTTTATACAAAGACTGTGTATTACAGATATCTCACAGTAGGAAAAATTAAGGATCGAGCTGACTGATCTTTTGGGAATGATAGATATGTGGAAAAAATACAATAAAGATCTAATTTGGGTCAGTCAAAAAAAAGAAAGGAAGTGAGGTTCAGAGAGACTCACTGACACTCTCAAAGACACACAGCCTGGAGGAGAAAGAGGTGGGTTTTGGACCTTGTCTCCCACCAAAGCCTGCACAGAGCCCCACTCTGCAAAGCCTCTCATCCCAATGGCCCCTCACGAGGACCCACAGTGCCATTTTCAAAGCCCTGGTTTTCCATTCTCTTGCTGGGTTCTTGCCCAGTCACAAAAAGGAGGCAAGACAAGGCTTTACTATCCTCATTTTACAGATAAGGAAACTGAGGCTCAGAGGACAAAGTGACCTTCTCGAGGGCCACAGCTGGCAGGTGTCAGAGCCGGGGCTGAGGTCTAGGGTCTCCAGCTTCACTGGCCCATGTTGGGTCAGAGCTGGTGGAGAACCATCAGACCCACTGGAGCCTTACTTCTTCATCCTCACTGGGCCCTAATTTTCCTACCTTTAAAATGGGAGGGTGGGTCCCTGTCCGCTCAGCTGACCGAAAATCTCAACGACAATCTAATCAGTATTTCCCTGGCCCCAGGAAGTGACTGGGATGCTGGCCTCAGCACCTCCTGTGAGCTGCTGGTGAGTCAGCTCTGCCCAGCAGCTGATCACAGCCCCCTCGGGCCAGACAGAAGGACTGAGGGGAGGATCAGGCACCCCCCACCACCTGCAAACAAGGCCCCATTTCTTCACGGACACACAGGCCCTGGGTTCAATTCCCAGCTCTGCCGCCTACGAGCTGTGTGGCCTTGGCCAAGGCACTTCCCTCTCTGAGCCTTTATTTTCACCTCTGCAAAATGGCACAACAGTATCTACCTGACTAGGTTTTGAGAGGATAAACAGGCTAATGAGCACGAAGCCCTTTACCCTGGCAAGAAGGGGGCACGTCACCAATGGGGACACCTATGAAATGCCTCTTGTCAAAGTTCCTCTAACCCACAGTGAGGCCCTTGAAACGGGCTGAGCATGCAGCCTGGCCCACCCAGGACCGGTGCCATCAGCAGCCAAGGCGGCCAGACGTTAATTAATCTCTGATTTTCCACACTGACAATGTTAAGGACCACACTACTTCCTGTGCAGATAGCGAGGCTGGGCAAGAACTGGGGAGGCCCCAAGCGTAGCCTGGAGGCCTGGGGAGCTGGGGGATGGGGTATCAGGCCCACTGTGCAGATGGGGGAACTGAGGTTCAGAGAGGAGAAGGGGCTTGTTGAGCTGAGAATGGAGGAAGGAGGACAGAGGTCCTCAGAAAACGGACCTAAAAGGCGCATCCCAGAGAGTCTCAAATGCCAAGCTAAGGAGTTCCTTCTTTGCCTTCTCATGACGCTCCACAAACCCACTACGTGCCGTACCTGTGCTAAGCATCTTACTTGGACCCGTCCCCCAGTTCTTCAACTCAACCTCAGGCCACGTGGTATTGGTATTGGCAGAACATTTCAGACCAGGCAACCGAGAGCTGAGTTCCTCTGCCAAATGACGTCGCTAAGGAGAGGCAGAGGCAGGATCTGCACCGGGGTCCTGACCTGGTACCTAAGCTTGAAACCCTGTTCCATGTGGACGGCAGGCCCAAGAGGAAGAGGGCCACCTCCCGCTGTGACCGCATCCAGCTCATGTCCGCCACGGGGGCTGCACGCAGGTGCCAGCCCTGGTTTGGCCCAAGTGGAGGGCACCATGCCAGACCCATCCCTGGCTCATCCAGTCTTTCCAGTGGGCTCCGGGGACACACCTCACCCACGAGGCCCGGCCCGGTTTCAGGCTTTCAAGGCTGAGAGGTTTGCCGACTGAAACCAGGCAGGTGACAGCACCCTATAGGGTGGGGCAGGCTCAGAACCTGCCCACCTGGTTCCCAGGGCATAAGGAGCAGGTCCAGCATGGGGAGGTGGGGGAAGGAAGGGGGCGCCGACCCCACCCACCCCAGAGCCGTGGGACCAGCAGAGGCAGAGTGGGGACAGGGACTCCATTTTCCCAGGTCTCAAAGTTGTCCAAAGCACCACCATCTCCATCATGTGCCTGGGACAGCAGAGAGAGCTTGGGGTCCAGAGAGGTGGTGACACTCTCCTAGGGCCACACAGCATGTCCAACAGAGCTGGGTGGGCATAGCCCAGTGCCTCGCCCAGGGCCTTTCTACTCATCCCCCACCTACTGTCACAATCAACACACAATAGCAGCAGCCACTTGTCAGCACCACCTCTGTGCCCAGCATGACACTGCACTCGCACACTCATTATTTTATGCATTCTCCCCACTTCCCAGAGGAGAACACTGAGGCTCAGAGAGGCTACGCGACTTCTCCAGGGATACACAGCTTATAAATGACATGAACTCAGAACAGGAAACCAATGTTTGGGCAAATCCATCTCACACCTGGCCTCCACGCAGCACCAGCCCGTGGGTGGCCCCGTGGGAAGGGCGGACACAGGGCTCCTGCTCAGGACCTGTAATCAGATGGGAAGCAGCGGGGGCAGGGAGAGTAATGACAGGCTCCATCAAGCAGCAGGAGGGGACCAGCAGCCCACCCATGGGAAGAGGCTGAGCCAACAGCCAGAACCTGGCAGGCCAGGGAGGGACAGGCCAGCTGAGTATCCCCCACCCAGTCAATTCCTGTCCAGAAGGGGAACAGCACCAGAGAAGGCAAGGGACAGATCCCAGGTCCCTCCAGAAGCCACCCCTGGAAGAAGGGGTGCAATGGCAGATCCCTGGGATGCCCCCCTTCTGGGCCCAAAAGAAATGGGGCCTATGGGATTTCCACCCCTGCCACAACCTGGCCCCCAGCAAAAGCCCAACAGGGTGAGGTAGGCTCCCCAGTGCCCAGGGACCAGTCAAGGGGCCAGTACAGCTCCACCCAGCCTGCGCCTCTAGTCACTGCCCCCCAGACAGGCCACTCCCGTCCTGTGACTGCCGCAGCCACCAAAATCCTGCCTACTCCATCCTGGCTGCCTCTGATCCTTCCCACACACAGGGGCCACAGGGGAGTCGCCCGAAGCTTCCTGGCTCAGAAACCTTCCAGTGGTACAGCTCCTGCCACCTCTGGGATGGAGCTGAGCTTCTCAACATGCCTGCGGCCCCCGAGTCATCTGGGGTCTTGCAGAGGCTGCTACCCATGTCCACAGCACATTCTTCCGCCAAGCTCACTCCTCAGCCCTCCACTGTGTGTCCTTTCCCTGGAAAGCCCCAGGCTGGGTGGGAGCCCTCCGCCTATTCCCACAGCCCACCGCTGGCCTCCTGGTGGGTAAAGGTCTGTTCCTGGTGTGACTCCTACAGGCAGCACCCTGCTCCTAGGGCAGGGCCTGGCACACAGCGGAAAAGGAAGGGAAACCCACAACAAGAGGCCAGAATCTCAGGCCAGATCCAACCCCAAAAGAGAGTCACCATGCCACTGAGAATAAGCCCCCACACACCCCGGAGGTTGCTCACCACAGAAACAGAGGCTTACATCCGAGCAGGCCTTTGGCTGGGTCCTGGGGATGAGGACATGTGCTCTGCAGTGTCCTTCCTTGGGAAGGTGGCTGCCACCGACGTTTCCCTCTCTGCTGGCCTCAGGTGCCCCGAAGGGACCCTCAGCTGGGTCACCCCTTCCCTGAGGCCAGTTTTTGTTTGTTTGTTTGTTTTTTGAGATGTATTCTGACTCTAAAGCCAAGGCTAGAGTGCAATGGCATGATCTTGGCTCACCGCAACCTCTGCCTCCCAGTTTCAAGCGATTCTCCTGCCTCAGCCTCCCAAGCAGCTGGAATTACAGGGGCCCGCCACCATACTCAGCTAATTTTTTGTGTCTTTAGTAGAGACAGGATTTCACCATGTTGGCCAAGCTGGTCTTGAACTCCTGACCTCAGGGGATCCACCCACCTCGGCCTCCCAAAGTGCTAGGATCACAGGCATGAGCCATTGTGCCTGGCCCAGAGGCCAGTTATGAACAAGGAAAAACCTCTTCCCATAGAGACAGCATCCCACAGCACGCCGAGGCCAAGCCATGTGGTCCTGCATGTGCCAGCCCTTATCTAGGGACTTCCCGTGCGAGATCATGCTCAACTCTCAAAACAGCGCAGGGAAGAAGGTTCTGCCACCACACCAGGAACAAAGGCAGAGAACAGTTAGGGAGCCCCTATCCCGCAGTGAGTGGGTGTCGTGCTGGCTACGGACATCTCACACCATTTGACATAGGCCCTGACGAGAGCTGCAGGAAGTGCTGCAGGAATCACCCCCGCCCATCAAGACAGAGGCTGGAAGGTCCAGGGCCCTGTCCCAGGTCAGCTGGGAACCAAAATCCAAGCTGGGGTGTGAGCCCAGACTGGCTGAACCTAAACTCCAGGGGCTGTGGAAGCATCTGGAAGCTGGTCAGGTGAAGCATTTGTAAAGCATCTTCCTGGGCTCTGACGGTCCCAAGGGACTGTGGACTCATCTGTCACCACAGGCCTGACATGCTGAAGCCCACAAACAGGTTACAGAATCACATCCAAGATCCGCAACCTCAGCCCCCTCTCCTTCCCATCCCCACACCCTGGGCACCTCTCACCTGCATTGGGCATTTACTACCTCCACATCTTCATCCATGCTGCACCCTCTGGCTGGAACACCCTTCCCTTCAATTCCACAGTTTGCAATCTTAGCCAGACTTATTATTATTTTTTTTTTTCTGAGATGGAATTTTGCTCTTGTTGCCCAGGCTGGAGTATAATACCATGATCTCAGCTCACTGCAACCTCCACCTCCCAGGTTCAAGCAATTCTCCTGCCCTAGCCTCCAGAGTAGCTGGGATTACAGGCACCTGCTACCATGACTGGCTAATATTTTTGTATTTTTAGTAGAGATGGGGTTTCACCATGTTGGCCAGGCTGGTCTTGAACTCCTGACCTCAGATAATCCACCTGCCTTGGCCTCCCAAAGTGCTGGGATTACAGGCATGAGCCACTGCACCAGGCTGGCCAGACCGTCAAGGCCCTGCTCACATATCCTCTCCTCCATCACACCGTTCTTCAGTGCCCCATTTGCATATAATTATAATCATAACTGCAGCATGAGCTAATGCGTGTAACAGTTAGCTCAGTGCCAGGCACAGAAGCAGATCCCATATATGTTAACAATTATGGTCAACATTATTTCATTTAACCCTCACTGGGACATACTGCTAAACCCATTTTATGGATGAGAAATCTGAGGCTCCCAAGAGGTTGACTTTCCCAATATCACAGAGGTAACAGCAAAACTGAGCTAAAACCTGCTTCTGTTCACTGCTCAAACTGTGCCAGAAGACAGAAAAGCTCAGAACCATTTGCTGACTCTCTGCTGGGATATTCCTCGCTCAACTGGCAGCTTCCAGGGCTGGAATGGTATCTCATTCACTTCTGTATTCCTGGCACCTAGCATGGCACTGGCCTTGGGAGAGAAGGGTAGGTTTCTCACAGAGATGGGTATGTTCTGGAGCCATGCTTAAAACAAGAAGCAAACCCTGAGCTCAGAACAGCCTCTCTGGGCCTCAGTTTCCTTATCTGTAAAATGGGCATAATATCATAGTCCTCCACCACCACCTCCCCAGGTTGCTGGGGTGGGAGTCACTCAGGAGATGTTGGCTTTTGTTGCTAACACCAGGACAGGTCTGGGTGAGCCCATAAGGGCACATGGCTCTTCCTCCCTCTCTCCCTCTCTCCCTCCCTCCCTCCCTTTCTTTCTTCTTTCTTTCTTTCTTTTTTCCCTCCCTTCCTCCCTCCCTCCCTTCTCTCTCTCTCTCTCTCTCTTTCTCTCTTTCTTGTCCCTCTCTGTCACCCAGACAGGTGTGAATGGTGCGATCTCGGCTCACTACCGCCTCCACCTCCCAGGTTCAGGCAATTCTCCCGCCTCAGCCTCCCGACTAGCTGGGAATACAGGCATGTGCCACGATAGCCAGCTGATTTTTGTATTTTTAGTAGAGACAGGGTTTCATCATGTTGGCCAGGCTGGTCTCAAACTCCTGATCTCAGGTGATCCACCCACCTCGGCTTCCCAAAGCCCTGGGATTACCGGCGTGAGCCACCGCGCCCGGCCATGGCTGTTATCTTGGCCTTTGGTGCTGGCAGAATCCCTGCCATGGCATGTTCCCTCATTCATGGGCCACCCACATACTCCTAACAAGCCACTGGACCTGGGAAGGGACCTCCAAGATCAGGTCTAAACTATCTTTTGGACAGATGGAGAAACTGAGGCTGGGGAAATGGGGAAAAGCTGCCCAGGGTCCCATTGCCCTGTTTGTGGCCCAGCTCCTCTGCGACCAGAGTGGGGAGAAACGAGTGGGACTTTCACACCCAGAGCAGGAAATCTGGCCTCTGGCCTTGGGGACCCTGTCCAGAGTGCTCTCCTAGCACCTTGGCCTGGCCAACTCCTCTTTCTCCTCCCTAGGCTCAAATGCCACCTCCTCGGAACCCTCCCTCCAGACAAGCCCCAGCCTCCCTGGCCTCCACTCCCACGGTCTCTGGCCGGCTTCCTGGCATCCCCCTCACCCACAGTTAATGCCTCGTCTGAGATACTCCCCAGACTGAGACTGCGCTCCACTGTCCCCCCTGCACCCGGCTCCTGCCTGGCCCAGGGGGGTGCTTGATAAACAAGTGCCGAACAAATGAGCAGCCTCAGGCCCCAAACGACGGGCCGGGGCGCAGTCTGAGGGCACAGGCTGTCCGGGTCTCATCAAGGAGGCAGGTCAGACCCAACAGAGCCAGGAGGCAGCCAGGGATTTTCACAAGGCCGCCTTGAAAACTCTTCTCAGTTAGCAAATATTTAACCAGGGCTGGGCCACAACAGGTCTGGTGGGAAAGGGTGAGCTTTGAGGCAGGAGGGCTGGGAGGAGAGGGCAGGGCTGAGGCGGAGGCCCAGAGAAATGCCCCCAAAAAAACGGGTGACGGAAAACCCGCCTACTGGGGCTGCCCTTTCCTTTACACCTCGAGGCCGCCTGAGTGGGAGGAAGTCATTCCCATCTTGACACAAACAGAAGGAAACAAAAGCCCTCTCATCCCCTCCTGCCCCCCACCCCGCCTGCCTGGCAGTGGCCCCAACCCACAGCCCACAGTGGCGGCTTGTTCTGGGAGCCCAGGATGAGGCATCCCTGCCGGCTGGGAACACAGATCCTCACTGGGGAGGGCAGCCGAGGGGGTGCCAAGGCCCCCAGCTGCGTCACCACCCAGGGCAGGACCCACACTCCAGGGGGTGGGCACCTGAGGCTGCCGCCTGCAGTTCCCCCAACCGAGGCCCCTCCCGAGGAGGAGGCTGATCTATGACTGGAATTGTGCAGACACGACCCTCCCCTCCCCTCCCTTCGCCTCACATGGAGTCGCCCATTCCTGTTGACTTTTTCTCAGCAACATCTCTGACCTTCATTCCTTTCTTGCCATCCTCACCACCCCCACAGGAGCCTGAGTCTCAGCCAGCCACCTGTCAAAACTGCCCCAGGCTCCAGAGGAGCATCCCCACGCTGCCTGTCCCCAGGTGCTCATAACCCCTCTCTCAGCCACGTCCAGGGCCAAGGCTGGACTGGGAACCAGGGTGGTTTGCTGTGGCTCATGCACATTGGCAGGTGCCCCCCTCGGGCCTGGACCCCTACCCTGGGCCTGTTTGAGACCCTACCACCAACATTCCCCTTGGCGTCCAGCCTGGAGCTGGACCTTGAGATGTCCAGGAAGAGCCTGTGGTTAAGCCCTTCCCCCAGGATGTCCCCACCGTCACCACCCAGCCCCGCCCCATCAGCCAGGTCACAACCACTAGGGCAGGGCTGAGGACAGGACCTAGCCCAGATCCCATGTCCTCCATCAGCCAGCGCACGCCAGGCCAATATGGCAGACGGCAGGTGAGGTACCAAGGTCAGAGGAAGCTCTGAGGCTTCATCGTGATGGCCAAGAAAGGGTTTATGTTGCCCTCAGTCATTCAATCAGCAATCCCAGCCCATTGGGTACTCAGGAGAGAGTACCCTAATGAGGGAGACAGACTGTCAACAAAAACTACAATTTCTAGGAGCCCCAACTGGGAGAAGCACAGGAGGTCACAGGAGCCCAGGAAGGCAACTGACCCAGCCTGCAGGGTCAGGGAAGCCTCCCAGAGGGAGGTAGCAGCTAAGACACGAAGAGTCCCTGCTAGCAGAAGGAGGAAACTGGGAAGGGAGCGTGTGCCAAGCAGAGGACCCAGGAAAAGCAAAGATTCGGACATGCATGAAAGAGTTAATCCATTCCACAAATATTTACCAGTACCTCCGAGGTCAAGAAGTACCCTTCAGAAGTACAGTGTCAAGGATCTGGAACCAGATCTCAGTTCGAATCCTAACTCCACCCTTTGCTGGCTACAGGACTTTCAGCAACACATGGCTCAATTCTCTCTGAACCTGTTTCCTCAGCTGTAACATGGGAGTAACAGCAACCTGGCCAGGTACAGTGGCTCACACCCATAATCCTAGCACTTTGGAAGGTCACCTAAGGTCAGGAGTTCAAGACCAGCCTGGCCAACATGGTGAAACCTCGTCTCTACTAAAAATACAAAAATAAGCTAGGCATGGTGGCGCGTGCCTGCAATCCCAGCTACTGGAGAGGCTGAGGCAGAAGAATCGCTTGAACCTGGGAAGCGGAGGTTGCAGTGAGCTGAGATTGTACCACTGCACTCCAGCCTGGCAACAGAGTGAGACTCGATTTCAAAAAAAACAACAAAAAGAAAATAGCAACCTTATGATCCCCCATCTTGCGGGGTGTCATAAAGATTCAATGAAATGAGTAAACCCGCAGACCCTGGACAAACATGGGCCCGTGTTATCAATGGCAGCGATGGAACCACTCAAAGGAGCTCCATCTGTCCCAGCACTGGTGGCCAGACACCAGACACGCATGGTCAGGATGTACAGTGGCGTCTCTCTCTCTCTTTTTTTTTTTTGAGATGGAGTCTTGCTCTGTTGCCCAGGCTGGAGTGCAGTGGCACAATCCTGCCTCAGCCTCCTGAGTAGCTGGGATTACAGGCGCGTGCCACCACACCCAGCTAATTTTTGTATTTTTAGTAGAGACGAGGTTTTACCATGTTGGTCAGGCTGGTGTCGAACTCCTGACCTCATGATCCACCTGCCTCGGCCTCCCAAAGTGCTGGGATTACAGGAGTGAACCACCATGCCTGGCCAGTGGCATCTTTCATTACTGCTCATGGCAGTTCTCTGTCCCTCATTTCATGCCATGCAATGGGGACCAGCAAAGGATGACCAGAACAGCAGTTCCCCGGTCCCTCAGCTGGCAGGTCACAGGATGAGGTGACATGCTTCGGGTTCAATCTCTCTGGACCCTCGTCCCTCACACTAATTAATCAGAAGGGAAAGTGGAGCAAGAAACATCAATGAAGACCTCTTAAAGCCAACACCCAAACAAACCACACATATGAGAGCCTGGGCAGACCACGGCCCCCTGCCCCGGGACACGGGCATGGAGGATGCTCTGGCCTGGCCGCCTCTCCCTTAGCTGTTGCATCTGTCACCAGAGATGCTGGTTGGGATGATCAAGGGCCCTGAGTCCTCATCCAGCTCTGCTACTAACTCACATGTGGCCCTGGGCAATTTCCTGGTCCCTCCAGGACTCTGCTTCCTGTAGGCAGCCTCAGGGGGTGGAGATGTCCCAAGACCAAAAATGCTTTGTTGTCGCCAATTGCTGAACTCCATGAGGGCTTTCCTGCTGTCTAATATTTGTACTTCTCTTTTTTTGTTTTCTTGTCTCATTGCATTGACTAAGACGTCCAGATTGACGCTAATGAAAATACCTCTGGGGTTTCAACATCACGTTTCAAACTTGCTTGGCATGTGATGAATGAAGCTGTGACGGGTTGAGTACCAGGTAGGGGCTGCTCAGGGAAAGGAGGGAGGGCTTTGCTCCTCTCCCCAAACCTTAGAGTTGGTTAATTCCCTGAAAAACAGATGCTGGGGAAGGTCAGCCGTAGTCATGACCTGGCCAAACAGAGCCCATGATCAAGTTATCCACAGAAGACAGACAGGATCCCAGCAAGGGCTTTCTAACTGCCTCAGATGCCCAAAATAGGGTAGGGGACCCTGGGAGGTAGGGAGCGCCTCATCACTGGAGGTGTGCAAGCAGAGGCTGGAGTGTCAAAGAGTACCCACCTCCAAGAGTTGTTGTGAGGACTAAATAAGATGTGTGAGACACACCTGTCACCCTGCCTGACTGCCAGGAAGAACCCAATAAATGCCAGCTTCTGTTCCAATAAGAACTAATAACTAAAAAGTGCCAGTCACCGTGGCCCAACCCCAGTGGAAAAGGACTAAACTTGAATACACAAACCCCACACCTCTCATTAGCCAAGCACCTCTACTGCCAACACCCTTTTCACTAGGTCCGAGTCAGGTTCTTCCCAAGCTGTCTTGCGACCCCTGCTCACCCACCACTCACACACATGTGTGCCCACACACATGCACTCACAGGTGCATGCACACACATGCACATTCACACACGTGTGTGCCCACACACGTGTGCACTCACACATGCACACTTACACAGGTGAACACACATATGCATGCTGCTGCCTGCAGCTTCTGGCTCGCAGGGTCTTCTCAGCAACTGGGACTGGGGAGGGGGGATTCTGCCTCTCAAAGCCAAGGAGGGAAAGAAGAGGGAGCAGAGAATGAGAAAGATGAGCCAATATGAAAATCCACTCATGTGCTTGCCGCTGGGCCACAGGAAACCCAATCCCAGGCTGGAATGCCAGGGACCCTTTACACGGAAAGAAGAAGGAAAGTTTATTCAAATAACAAGACTCCCTTGGTCTGTGCTCTGAGCTCGGCCAGCAGGCGCAGGGCTTGCCCCACCCTCAGGTCACCAGCTGCAGGTGTCCGTAGGCTCCAGAGCAATAATTCATTCTTCTGTGTCCATTTGCCCTAGGACGGCAGGGATCCTGTCTATCTCACTCATAACATATGCCCAGCACCTAGCACAGCACTTTGCACATACATATTTATCCCTTGACTGTGTGACATTAGACCACACAGTTCAGTCTCCCTGGCGTGTTAAGACACCAGAGGAGGACAAGGTTTTCCCAGGAAGGTTAACTCCAGCTTGAGGACAGACACTTCCCAGCCCCAAGGGCCATATAAACCAGGGCCTCTCCAACCCCAGCATGGCCCAAGAGGCAGGATCCTCCCTGCAAAGGCAGGGCTGGATTTGGGACTGGGCCAGGCCAAGGTCACACATCAGCAGCAGAAAAGGTCACCACCCTGTCATGCAAACTAAGGCGGTCACCTAAGCTCAGATTCTCCGTGTCCTCTTCCTGCTTGGATCCTGTTAACTGATCCAGCACCTGCAAAGAGCCGGGAAACCAGAGCTGGCAGATCCTGCACTTCAAGCCCCTCTGGCCCCTCTGTGCTGGGCCGATGAATGGCTGGAGTCTGCCAGCCACTCCCCTGGGGCACGTGGTCACTCTGCTTCTGTGTCCCCATTAGAAAAAGGGAAGCCAGTGACCCCCACCCCATAAAAGGACAGATGGGACGGCTCTTTGAAAAAAAAAAAAAACTACAGGCCAGATGCGATGGCTCACACCTGTAATCCCAACATTTTGGGAGGCCGAGGCAGGTGGATCACAAGGTCAGAAGTTTGAGACCAGCCTGGCCAACATAGTGAAACCTGGTCTTTACTAAAAAATACAAAATTGGCCAGACACTGTGGCTCATGCCTGTAATCCCAGCACTTTGGGAGACCAAGGCGGGTGGATCACCTGAGGTCAGGAGTTCGAGACCAGCCTGGCCAACATGGTGAAACCCCGTCTCTACTAGAAATACAAAAATTAGCTTGGTGTGGTGGTGGGCGCCTGTAATCCCAGCTGCTTGGGAGGCTGAGGCACGAGAATCACTTGAACACAGGAGGCAGAGGTTGTACTGAGTGGAGATTGCACCATTGCAGTCCAGCCTGGGTGACAGAGCAAGACTCCATCAATCAATCAATAAATAAATAAATGACAAAATCAGCCAGACGTGGTAGCACATGCTATAGTCTCAGCTATTTGGAAGGCTGAGGCAGGAAAATGAATAGAAGCAAGGAGGCAGAGGTTGCAGTGAGCGGAGATCACACCACTGCACTCCAGCCTGGGCAACAAGAGCAAAACTCCATCAAAAAAAGAAGAGAGAGACAGACAGACAGAGAGAGAGAGAAAGAGAGAGAGAAAGAGATAAAATGAGAAAGAGAGAGAGAAAGAAAAGAAAGAAAAGAAAGAAAGAAAGAGAAAGAAAGAAAGAAAGAAAGAAAGAAAGAAAGAAAGAAAGAAAGAAAGAAAGAAAGAAAGGAAGAAAGAAAGAAAAGAAAGAGAAAAACACTATGACAGTGTCATGCACATGGGAGCTGCAGGCCGGCGAGACCCACAGCACCGATCTCTGGGAAGTTTTGGTTCCCTTGATGCCCATACTGTCTGTACTCTGGGCCTCTGCAGAGCTGCCCTCTGCCTGTAACTCTCTCCTCCTGTATCCTTTGTGGCTCACCTGAGAGGTCCCCTCCGCTAACAGGCCTCCCATGACTCTCCAGGTCTGGGTCAGGGCTGCTCTCTGGCTCCCAAAGATGCCCTAAGCTCCCACCTCTGCTGGTGTGCCATGCTGGGCCTGTCTTCCCCAGACAGGGGTCCCCAGGAGGGCGAGAACCATGGCTCCTCTCCATCCAGCACCCCCAGTCCCAGCACACGGTCTGACACTGAGCAGGCTCTCAAACCATGGTGAATCAATGGATTAATCCCATTAATTGATTTAAGCTTTCCGACACAGCACCATTTACAACCACAAAAACTAGAGCCAGACATCATGGCTCATGCCTGTAATCCCAGCACTTTGGGAGGCCAAGGCAGGAAGATCACTTGAGGCCAGGAATTTGAGACCACTCTGGGCAACAAAGTAAGAATCCATCTCTATGGAAAAAAAAAAAAAAAATTTAAATGAGCCAGTCATCGTGGCACAAGCCTGTAGTCCCAGCTATGCGGAGGCTGAGGTGGGAGGACTGCTTGAGCCCAGGAGACTGAGGCTGAAATTGGCCATGATGGTGCCACTGCCCTCAAGCCTGGGCAACAGAGCAAGACGACATCTTAAAAAAAAAAAAAAGAGAGAGAGAAAGAAAAAAGAAAAAGAGAAAAAGCCTAACTGCCTAGCAATAGGGCTTTGGCTGAATAAGTGAAAATATGAACTATTGAGATATGATAGAACTAACTTTTCCTTCCTTCCTTCCTTCCTTCCTTCCTTCCTTCCTTCCTTCCTTCCTTCCTTCCTCCCTCCCTCCCTCCCTCCCTCCCTCCCTTCAGCTGGAGTGCAGTGGTGCAATCTCGGCTCACTGTAACCTCCGCCTCCCAGGTTCAAGCGATTCTCCTGCCTCGGCCTCCCAAGTAGCTGGGATTACAGGTGCGCACACCACCACGCCCGGTTAATTTTTGCAACTTTAGTAGAGACAGGGTTTTACCATGTTGGCCAGGCTGTTCTCAAACTCCTGACCTCAGGTGATCTGCCTGTCTCGGCCTCCCAAAGTGCTGGAATTACAGGCGTGAGCCACCTTGTCCAGCCATAATGAAATATTCTGTATCTATTTGACGAGGATGACAGGTATGTGGAGGCCCACCACCCACTATTAAGGTAGAAAAACAAATGATGTATCAGGAAGGTGCCTGAAAGTCCTTTCTGGGTGGTAGGATTATTGGTGATTTTCATTTTCTTCCTATTACTTAACTGTATTTTCTAATTTTCTTTGATCACTAGATATTGCTTATATAACAACAACAATAATAAATGGGGGGAAATAACAAAGGGGGAAGACTGGGAAAGCTCACAGTTGAAAGGTCAAGCCTCCAGGTCTGTGAGAACCTGACCTTTGGCAGATGCTGGCAGATGGGAACCAAAGAAGGTCTGAGGGGGAGGTCAGAGCTCACCACCCAGCAACCTGATCTAATACCATCCTGTCCGTCAAGTTCAGGCTGCTGAGGCTCCTCCAGGAGAGAAGAAGTCCCCTGGCTGGGGACTGAACCCCAAGGACAGAAACTCTTTTCCTGAGTGTTTGCTGTGTGCCAGGTAGCAGGGTGGCCCCCGCGTAAAATTCACAACAACCCTCTTGAAGGTATCTGCAACCACCTCCACACTACAAATGGGTAAGGAGAGGCAGAGAGCTGAGGTTATCATGGGGGGACAGGCAGAAGGGAAGCCCTAAGCACTGCAGAAGGGGGTCCTTGTGCTCAGCCTCATGCAGCACATGCCTCTGGCCACCCAAGTTCTGTGCCAGGTACCAGCATCCCGTGCACATTACCCCAGGAACCTGGAGCTCTGTCTGGCCTGAAGGCCTGTCTTGCTCTGTTGCCCAGGCTGCAGAGCAGTGGCATGATCTAGCTGATTGCAGCGTTAACCTCCCAGGCTCAAGCAATCCTCTCACCTCAGCCTCCCGAGTAGCTGGGACTATAGGCTTGTGCCACCATGCCTGGCTTTTTATTTTTTAATTAGCAGGGACACCTCCAGGCTGGAGGTCTGAAGGGTCATAGGCTTTCCCAGTTGGACAGAACCCAACCACTCCTCATCATCCCAGTGCCCCCACCCACACTCGGCCTTCAGCACTCATCACGGAGAGAGACTCAGTATATATGGAATCCATCTGCCATCTCTGGGCTAAACTACTGCAATCCTATCTGCTCACAGCCACTGGGGGCTCACAGGCTGGCCACACAGAAAGAGCCTAACACAACTCTGTTACTCTCCTTGCCCTTGTCGCAGAACTGAAGTCCTCGTTCTGAAGTCCAGCTAACAAGCGTTTATGAGAAGCACTCCCCACTCCCAGCCCCTCTGCCTGGCGTTCAAGGCTGCTCTCAGCTCCCTGCCTTGGATAAGCAAGGGTCTATGCCAGGCCATGCCCCCCTCTCACCCTTACCCCAACTCTGCTGGCTAAAATCCCTCCTGCCCTCCAAGATTCAGCTCAAACACCCTTCTTCCAGAATTTTCTCTGCCCTCTTCCCGTCTCTGGAGCCTGGCTTGTACTTGCGACCCCCTTGGGGCTCCGGTCAGGCCAGCATGGCTTAGATTCTGAAGTCAGACAGGAATGAAATTGTTCCACTGAATATTGTCAATAGGGTTATTCTTTTTTTTTTTTTTTCTTTTTGAGACAGGGTCTTGCTCTGACACTTGGCCCACCGCAACCTCTGCCTCCCGAGTTCAAGCAATCCTCCTGCCTCAGCCTCCCTAGTAGCTGGGACCACAGACGTGTGCCACCACACCAGGGCTAATGTTTGTGATTTTAGTAGAGACGGGGCTTCACCATGTTGCCAGGCTCTTCTCAAACTCCTGATCTCAGGTGATCTGCCCACCTCAGCCTCCCAAAGTGTTGGGATTACAGGCATGAGCCGCAGTGCCCAACCAGGTTATTCTTTTTGATTTGACACACTCACTGTGAAAAAAAAAAAAAATCAGGAGAGACTAAAAAAGTTTAAATAATCCATTATCCTGCCACCCCAAAATAATCTCTATTTATATTTTGGTGAATTTCTTTCCTTATTTTGTTCTATGCCTATATAAATATACACCCTTTCAGACATACAAAAGGGAAGCATCACTTTTAATGGCTACATATTAAGCCACTGAACAATGCCTATTAATACACTGTTTCCATTCCATACCCCCCATGCTATAATGTAACTATTTTGTTACTTAATGGGGTACATTCTAGGTGTGAAATGTCCGGGTAGGTTTCTCCCAGGGCTTTGGGCCACCTTTCAGCTGTCCCATGTATTGCTGGAGGGAGGGGGAGGGGGACGAGACCCTCACCAGCCCTCATTTCTTGCCTCGCCTTTAGAAGGCCCCAATACTTTAGCCACAGTGGTTTCTGGGACACACATATTTCTGTCTAGGGACACATAAAGGAGGGATTTCAGGACGACAAACCCAGTTTTCACTGCAGTTCCATAGTCCCCAGGCTAAAGCCCCATGCCAGCCCACCCACCCAGAACCATGGGGGGCCAGTGGCAGACCCCGGGCCTCCTGAACAGCACACCTCGGCAGGGAGCGGCAGCCCATGCCTGTAATCCCAGCACTTTGGGAGACCGAGGCGGGCATATCACTTGAACAGCCCACCTCTAAGACATGCGACGAGATCCTGAGGCCCAGGAGGGGATGGGACTTGCCCCAGATCTGAGCCCGCTCCCTACCCTCTCAGTGGGCTGTGTGTCCTCTTCCGTGACGGGAAAGCAAACCACAGGCACTGCTGGGGAGATCCCAGGACATGTGAGCTCCCAAGGAAGAGTGGCCATTTCTTTATAGCAATTTGCCCTCCAGTAATGATTTTAATTCATGAGTGAGTGGTAACTGTTCAGTGTGTCTCCTGCTTAGCCAGGAGCTCTGCAAGGGCAGGACCTGGGCGAGTTTGACTGGGCTGTTTCAGCTGCACCAGCTCAGATCCAAGCCCTGGGTGGGCCCTCAGTGGGTGCCCACCCCAGGTCTGACACGCAGGGGTCAGTGGGGCTGCCAAGACCAGGGCCCAGGTGTCCACCCCACCCTACCCCCACCCCTCCATCCCTGCCTGTCACACTCAGGAGCTGCAGAAGGGCCAGGAACAGAGAGGAACCCAGAAAGAGGGCAGGCCCATCCAAGAAAGACTCTCTACCCGCCTCACCCTCAGGGCTCAAGGACAAGAATGAAGGGCTGGAAGCCAGTGAGTCGGGCTTTGAGGAATACAGGCGGGAGGAAGGAAGCTGTGGATGGCCACACTCGCTTGGTGCCTGCGGGTCTGAGACACGGAGGGGCCCAAACCACTCCTTCCACAAGGGCAGGGGGGAAGTCACCATCCCAGGCCCCTCCCACACCTGTCCTGCCCCTCTGTAACCACCACAGCCACCCCTCCCCACCACACACACATTCTGCACCTACCAGGACCTTCATCTAGAGAGCTATGGGGTCCCTGTGCTCCCAGGATGTAGGACTTTGCAATGGCATGCATGCATGCATTCATTCCTTCCTTCTAGGGGACTAAAACGATTTGTACTAATAAGTGTTCATTACAGTTATTGACTCCTGAGCATTTCTTGTGCTTTACACACATAATTTAATAACCTATACAATCCAGTGGAGAAGTATTATCATGCCCATTTTACAGCTAATGAAACTAAGGTATAAAGTGTCACGGCACCTGACCTCGGGGCAGTTGTTCAGCTGCTGGTGGAGCAAGTCTGAGCTGTGAGCCACCTGTCCACCTCAGGGGAGCCCAGAGTGAGTGGGCCCTCAGGTATTCGTATCATAGATGGGAATTAGAATCACAACCATGAGCTGGATGTCATGGCTCAAACACCTGTAATCCCAGCACTTTGGGAGGCCAGGCAGGAACACTGTTTAGCTCAGGAGTTTGAGACCAGCCTGGGCAACACAGGGAAACTCTTCTGCACAAAATATAAAAATAAACTAGCCCCATGTGGTGGTGTACACCTGGGGTCTCAGCTACTGGGGAGACTGAGGCAGAAGGATTGCTGGAGCCTGGGAGGTCAGGGCTACAGTAAGCTATGATTGCACTACTGCATGCCAGCCTGGGCAACAGTGCAAGACCCTGTCTCAAAAACAAAAACAAAAACAAGGCCAGGTGCAGCGACTCATGCCTGTAATCCCAGCACTTTGGGAGGCTGAGGCAGGCAGGTCATAAGGACAGGGGTTTGAGACCAGCCTGGCCAACATGGCGAAACCTCGTCTCTACTAAAAACACAAAAATTAGCCAGGTGTGGTGGCGTGTGCCTGTAGTCCCAGCTACTTGGGAGGCTAAGGCAGAAGAATCGCTTGAACCCGGGAGGCGGAGGTTGTGATGAGCTGAAATCACACCACTGCACTCCAGCCTGGGTAACAGAGCAAGACTCCATCTCAAGAAAAGAAAAAAGAGTGACAACCATGTAAGAAGGGCTACAGGTGCACACAGGTGACCAAGGGGCTGCGGGAGCTCGGAGGAAGAACCTGATTCAGCCTGCCAGGAGTGGGGCTCCTGGCTGTAGGGCTTGGTCTGTGAGGACATTTCAGGGTCTGGACTTGACCTTGAGGGCACAGGATAGACTGGAAGGGTCAATCTGAAGGAGGGTGACATATGGTAAATAGCAAGGTCACTCTACTACCAGAGGCTCTTATCCAACCCCTCCATTGAACCATGGGGGAAACTGAGGCCTGTAGAAGAGGCAGGAGTCACCTAAGGCCACAGAGGTCTGAGGCTAAACCAGCCTCCCACCTACAGAGCTGGACTCCCAGAAGCCACACAGGGAACTGCAGAAATAGGGGAGGGAGGGCAGGGGGCCCAGCCCCAATCACACAGGAAGTCTGCCAGACCCCACCCGGGGGCCTCCAGGCAGGGCAAACCGCCCAGCCCCCAGCCTGTAGGGCAGGCACCAGAAACAGCTCCTCTGGGATTCTGCCACAATCTCAGCAGGAAGACAGGAAAGCTGAGCTGGGCAGCCTGCTACAGCCGGGCCAGGATTGGAGGTTTGGCCTCCCAGGACCAGACCTGCACTCAGGTCACTGAGAAAGTCACTCCTCTGCTCCGAGAGGGGCCCCTGCCTCTGGCCAGAGAGAAATGAAGAGTTTCTGAGATCCCAGTTGGCCTCGGATCAGGGTGAGAGAAAGGGCTCAGTGTATTCAACCCGTTGGCTCAAATCTTCCCCCATCCTGCCACCCTCCTTGAGAGATGGGGTCTGCTTCACTCTAGAGATGCGGAACTGAGGCCCAGAGGAGAGACGCCCCTTGACCAAGGTCACGCAGTGAGCTGTGACTGTCCCAAGCTGGGCTAGGAGGGCTGACCCCAGGAGAGTCCTCAGGGGTCGGCCCCCACCCCTTTGGAAGGAAGGGCTGCCCCTTTCCCCCTCCCCTTTTCCTGGCAGCCTGAAATATAGGAGTAGGGGTGGGAGGGGAGTGTGGCTTTGGCTTTTCCAGTCTAACACAGCCCCTCACTGTCTGCGCGTAGACAGGCCTGGGCTGCCTCCTCAGACACAGGCCCATCTGTGAGGCCCGTGTAGGGCCTGCTTCCCTGCTTCTCTCCTGGAGAGCTGTGTTTGTTTACCCAGTTTTCATAATTATAAGTTCTGCAGCCCCACCCGGCCCAATCATTCCTTCCCCGACCATCCTCTGCTGTCTGGGGCACTGCATGGGTGCAGGGGGCAGGGAGTGAGAAGTCAGAGGGAAAGGCTTCATGCTGGGGCCAAGACCCTGAGAGCCGGCCAGGCTCTGCTGCCGCTGAGAGCACAGCCATGTCCCTTCCTCTCCCTTGGCCTCAGTGTACTCGGGCATGAGAAAAATGAGGGGATTAGTTAGAGGATCTCATAGGGTCCTCCTGGGCTAGGAGGAGGAAAGGTCTGGGCCTGAAAAAGAAAAGCAGACAGTTTCCATCAGCACCTCAAAATCGAGGCGGGGCTGTGGGCGGTGCAGCAGCCTAAGAGGCAGACACCTCCCCCAGCCCACGAGAGCCTGCTCGCCCCAAAGCTCAAGCTCAGCTCTCTTTTCTCCCCTTCGCCTCCCAGAGAACACTGCTCTCAAAAAAAGCAAAAACAAAAAGCAAAACAGAAGTGCAATTGTCAGCTCCCTCCTCCTCTAGATGCCTGAATCACCCCTTAAATCTCTGACAGGCCAGTCAAATGGCACACGGCTCCCCTAAGAACTCAGCTAAAATGCAATTGCCAGCCGGGCACAGTGGCTCACTTCTGTAATCCCAGCACTTTGGGAGGCAGAGGTGGGCAGATCACAAGGTCAGGAGTTCAAGACCAGCCTGGCCAGCAGGGTGAAACCTCATCTCTACTAAAAATACAAACATTAGCCAGGTGGGGTGGTGGGCACCTGTAGTCTCAGCTACTCATGAGACTGAGACAGGAGAATTGCTCGAATCCAGGACGCGGAGGTTGCAGTGAGCCAAGACCACACCATTGCACTCCAGCCTGGGTGACAGAGTGAGACTCCATTAAAAAAAAAAAAAACAAAGAAAAAAACCGCAATTGCCATTTACTGAGAACCCTCCACAGGCCAGGAACTGTGTAGTGTACCTCCCAGAACCTTCACCCATCCCAAAGGCGGGGAGCACCAGTTGCATCTCAGTGACAGCTGGAGCTGCAAGGAAGAGAGCTGAGTGCCAAAGGCCACACAGTTTTCAGTGGTGGAAGTGTACTGTCACCCGGTCAAGGCCAGACATGCTGCTTCTTGAGATGGGCCGACTGAGTACTGAAACTAACATGCACTCTGGGAAACATAAAGATCCATGGGCTTTGTAACATGAGCCACAGCACCTCCAGCTTGATGGAACCTTCTCAGCTGGCATGAGCTCCATGAGATCAGGGCTCATGTCACTGCTTCATCTCCAGTTCCCAGCTCAGGCCCAGGCACAGCACAGCTTTCAGAGCAAGCTCTTCCTTCAACAGCAAGATCGCCTCCTGAAATCTGCACCTGCTCTGTGCCTTCAGTGCAGCCCGGGGCCCACAGGTGCCCAAGAGGTCAGAGCTGGAAGGGCATGCCCATTGCACAGATAGGCAAAGTGAGGAAGAGGCACAGAGAGAAGGAAGGACTTGCCAGAGGTCACCTGGCACCCATCCTGGGGAGCCTGTCTCCCAGCCTGCACCCATCAGTGGCTCCTGGCAGGTGGAGTAAATCAGAGGTGAGTGGAGCACAGGTGAGTGGGTGGCTTCTTCCCAATAGACTCCTCTCCAAGAAGGTGCTAAGCTTCACAAACTCGGCTGGACACAAATAGCTCTGCTCAGCATGGGGTATGGGAAAGACGGACGGCAGCTGCAGTTGGCTTGGCCACAGATGGGCGCGTGGGGAAGTGTCTGCACTTTGCAAACCACACTTTATTCTTCCTCCCCTCCTGGATGCCTAGTTACCCCTTGGGCCTCCACCCCTGCATGTGGACCCTCCACCTAGTACCCTGGCCCACAGCCGGCACTTCTGATCTGCAAGAGAAGGGCCTCCCTTGGCCAATGTCCTGTGTGAAATATACATAACAGTAACAGCGGATGAACCAGGAGCTGACGTTCCCTGAGTGTGAAAAGCTCTTCACATCATCTCACCGACCCTGCACAACAACCTTGGGGGTCTGCAATGCTGTTGTGCCCACTTTACAGGTGAGGAATTTGAGGTCCAGAGAAGGGAAGGCAGCTGCCAAACGACAGGGCAGATCTGACAGCATCTCAAAACCAGGCCCTCTGACTCCCAGCCTCTTTCTTTCTTTCTTTCTTTTTTAAATTTGAGCTCTGTCACTCAGGCTGGAGTGTAGTGGCAGAATCTCGGCTCACTGCAACCTCCACCTTCCAGGTTCAAGCGATTCTTCTGCCTCAGCCTCCCGAGTAGCTGGGACTACAGGCATGCACGACCACCCTCAGCTAATTTTTGTATTTTTAGTAGAGACGGGGTTTCACCGTATTGGCCAGGCTGGTCTAGAACTCCTGACCTTGTGATCCGCCCACCTTGACCTCCCAAAGTGCTGGGATACAGATGTGAGTCACCGCGCCTAGCTAGGCTCTTTCTGCTCTGCCCTGGGAGGAAAAGAAGGTTCTCATTTTCAGGGCTGCCTGGGAAGGGAATGAGTTTCCTGTCACTCAAGGAGTGGGAGCAGACACTGCAGGACCAGTGGTTGGAGATCTGCCTTAATAAAACAACCTACAGAATCCATACAGGTTTCCCTGTAGGCCAAGAATCATGGACATCAGCTCGCCCCAGCCCTGCACAGCACCATCACTGAGGCCTGGTCACACCACACCCCTGTACACACATGTCCCTCACTGCACCTGACCCCACCCCTGCAGGTCCAGTGCCTCCCACCATGGGGTTCACCTCGCCCATGCAAGCTCACCTGCTGGTGCCACTTCTGCCTGAAAATGCCTCCAAGGCCTCCCTGGGGCCCTCAGGACAAAGGTCCCTCGTCACCAAGGCCAGCCCTGTGGTTCTTCCCTCTACCTCCCCATCCTGATCCCAGGCCAGTCTCTCTTACACCTTCCCGAGGAAGGCCTTTCCCTTTGGGAACATTGCCTGCCCTGAGGAGGGACAGCCACCCAGGAAGCACCCACAGGCAGGCACCATGTGAGCGTGCAGCTGCGTGTCCCTCCTGCTCAGCACAGCGCTGGGCACACAGTAGGTGTTCAATAACTATTGACTGAATTAATACAAGAAAAAAGGACTATGTGTGTCACGGGACAGAGCTCATCACACCCCTCGATGGTGTCGTGGGCATGCACCTCTATGTCTACATAGAAGCCCACCCAGCCCTGCCTTTGGAACTCATCTTGAGACCCCTACCAAGGGTTTTCAGAGGCAGAGAATTCCCAAGAGTAGATACTGGTATTAAGGTCACAGATGGGGAGAAAAGCCACAGAGAGGTATAGTCATTGGTTCAGAGTCACACAGCAGATGGTCAATGGGACCAGGCTTAAGGCTTACAAGTCTAGTTCTTGACACATGGCTAGGCAGGGAGGGAGCATGTTCCCATCCATCTTTTTACCCTTTTCCTCTGTGTATTTTTAGTAGAGATGAGGTTTCACCCTGCTGGCCAGGCTGGTCTTGAACTCCCAAATCCCAGGCACAGAACGGATGCTGCTGCTGAAGGACTGACCTTGCTATAACCACATCCCCATCCCGCCAGCCTCCAAGTACTCGCTGAATACCCCATGTGTCCAGGCCCATAGGACTGACCTTGGAAGGGAAGAAGATTCTCATATTCAGGGCTGCCTAGGAAGAGAGTGGGTCATGTCGACTTCCTGGAGCACATGGCAGGGAGCAGAGGGTGCATGAGGCCACAAGACAGACCTGGCACATCTCCCTGG
Source organism: Cacajao melanocephalus (assembly GCA_963573385.1). NCBI lineage: Eukaryota > Metazoa > Chordata > Mammalia > Primates > Pitheciidae > Cacajao > Cacajao melanocephalus. The sequence goes on along the minus strand of CAUYLG010034601.1, from coordinate 57,050 downwards.
GTGCCAAGTTAGCGCAATGAACAATCATAACAGCTGCCACTCACGTATTGTCACCTCCCACCAACACTGCGCTGCACTGACCGGGGACTTGATCCTCATACCTTGAGATGCTAGAACTAATGTCCTCTTATATGTTGGGCTCTAAGGCTCAGAGAGGGTGACTGACTTGTCCCCAAACACCCGTCCATCCAGTGGCAGAACCAGGACTCGAACCCAAGCAGTCTGACTGCAAAGCCTTGCCCCGAAACCTCTGGGCTCCCTGCTTCTTCAGGCCTACCACCCACTACGTAACCAGGCGGGCCCCTTCACCTTCGTGGGCCAGAAGCAGCACCACTCCAAAAACGGGACCAGTCCCAGGAGGTAGATACTTCCTGTTCTTCCAGTTTTAAAAATTTGTGAGATCAAAAGATTGTAGGCTTCCATGACTCAGGCCCTAAGATTCTACCAGGAGAAGAGAATGGCTTTGCTCCACCCTCAAGGGTTTTAAACCTAGGCATCCGCCCGGACTTCTTCCTTAAACTTCTGCCCAGCAGCGTCTACAGAATACCCTTCTTCCTCCAGCAGAGAAGTGGACGGGGGTGGGGCAGGGGAAGGAAAAAGCAGTGCAGGAATTTCTGCAACCGCAGGATGATGCTTGCAGGAGTCCCGGGTGGAGTGAGTCATGAGCTCTGCCCGCGGGGGGCGGGGGGGGGGGCGGTGTGGGCAGGGAAGGAGAATGCAGCTGGTCAGAGAGGCCATGAGTCTCAGACTGAGTAATGACGGGTGGGATAGATCTGTGCAACCTACAGGAGCCTGACACAGCCACTCTGTTCCCACTTGGCTCCTCCTCCCACTTCCTCTCTCCTGCCTTCCAAAAGCCTGCCTCTCTTGGAGGCCTTTTTCACAGTGTCCCCCTGCCCAATCTGGGCATCACAGATGACATAGGCATAGCAGAACATGGTTTAAATAGCTAAGGCCTTGGACTACCCAGCTCAGGCCTACCACTGACGTGCGGATTCAATGAGACAATAAAGACAAAGGAAGGTTTGGCACATAGCAAGTCCTCAGTTAAACTGTTGCTAATCTTACAGTTATCACTCGGAGCCTGATTACTGACCCTCCCTGTTCCATCAACCATGTCTTCAGACAGAAAATACATCCATCCCTACACATCACAGGCTAGACTATAAGGCCACACACCCAGAGGCCATGGTCATCAGTCCCTGTCCCCAGCTCACAGGCAGCCCCTTCAAGCCCAGTAGCCCGGAACAACACTCAGAGATGTCAGGAACAAGCTTCCCTCTAAATGCCCCGGTTGGTGGAAGCAGAGTAGAGGAAGAGTTGGGCTGGGACACTTCACCATCAGCAGGGAAGTTGACCAGAGCCAGAAACGAAACACACACAATGACTCTGTTTGCCCCTAGAAACCAGCACGTGAGAAACAACCTAATGTCCAGCATTAGGGAAAAAGCTGAGAAAATGTCCCTCTCTGTCCTCAAATGGAATAAAATGCAGCCTTTGGGGATGCTTCCAGGGAGGTTTTAATGACCTGGGAGACATGTTTATCATAAATCATGTGGTGAAAGAAGCAAGACATAAACTTGAGTCATGATCCGGTAAAGTCGAACCATAGACGCAGAAGGGAAGTACTCTTCCCTGAAGTACTCTTCAGAGGATGAAGTGGTTATCGCAGGATGGAGGCTGAGTGGTTCCTATTCCTGTTTTTCTGCTTCGAACCTCGGGCAGCAGGGAGGGCAGCCGTTGACCCAGCTTGGGTTTAGAAAGGTCTCTTTAGCAGTGTGTGTGTGGGAAGGACTAGAGGCTCCAAGGAGGCTGGGGCAGCTCCCAGTAGGCGAGGCCAGCATTCAGGCCGCAGCAGTGAGAAAGGAACAGAGTCGGGGGGACTGGAAGAGGCTGGATAGTGGGGAAGGTAGGGTCAAAGCCAACAAAAGCATGTTATGTAAGACCCAACAGAGACAGCAGCATCCCCAGATGCTTTATCCCCAGGGGCTGACCTGGACCTTAGCTGAGGGCAGCACTGCTTCTGGCCACCCTGGTCTCTCTGCAAAGTCCAGGAGAGCAATGAGGAAGCCATGCAGCAGGGTGAGGGGTGGCAGAAGGCAGAACCCCTCCACCCCTTCACTCCTGGCACCTACAGCCACTTCCCCAATGTTGAGAGGTAGACTTTTTTGTTTTGTTTTGTTTTTTGTTTTTGAGACAGAGTCTCACTCTGTCGCCCAGGTTGGAGTGCAATGGCACAATCTCATCTCACTGCAACCTCTGCCTCCCAGGTTCAAGCATTCTTGTGCCTCAGCCTCCCATGTAGCTGGGACTACAGGCATCCACCACTACGCCTGGCTAATTTTTTAGTAGAGACGGGGTTTCGCCATGTTGGCCAGGCTGGTCTCAAACTCTTGACCTCAGGTGATCTGCCTGCCTCAGTCTCCCAAAGTGCTGGGATTACAGGCATGAGTTACCACACCTAGCAGAGAGGTAGGTTTTTAAAATCACTTTGGAAAAAGGCATTATTTGTTTTGCTCAATAAATGAGACACCCTTCTTCTCATATCTGGTTGTCAAAAGGATGAAAATGCTCAGTGCTAAGGTCCCCCTTGGCAGGAGAGTGTCAAACACCTACTGCCTTGTTAAAGGCCATGTGTCCATCTATCAAAAGGTCACCCAGGCCGGGCATGGCGGCTCATGACTATAATCCCAGCACTTTGGGAGGCTAAGGCAGGTGGATCATCTGAGGTCAGGAGTTCAAGACCAGCCTGACCAATATGGTGAAACCCCATCTCTACTAAAAATACAAAAATTAGCTGGGCGTGGTAGCGGGCGCCTGTAGTCCCAGCTACTTGGGAGGCTGAGACAGGAGAATTGCTTGAATGTGGGAGGCAGAGGTTGAAGTGAGCCAAGATTGCGCCACTGCACTCCAGCCTGGGAGATCAGAGCTAGACTCCGTCTTGAAAAAAAATTTTAAAAGGTGACCCAGGAGTTCTATTTCAGGGCCTCTCCGACATGGAACATTACAGAGGGTATGTACCAGGAGGTTTAAGCAGCACTGTGAATACTAGCAAAACACTGGAAACAACCCAAATGCCCATTCACAGGGGGCTGGGTAAACGAACCATCCATGCACAGGAACGAACTCATCAAGAAAAGACCGAGGTAGTCCTGTGTGTTCTGACACAGAAAGATGTCCACCAATTTACCAAGTGAAAAAAATCAAACCACAGAAGCATAGAATAAGATCTCTTTTTATAGGCTGGGTGTGGTGGCTCACACCTGTAATCCCAGAACTTTAGGAGGCTGAGGTGGGCGGATCACAAGGTCAGAAGTTTGAGACCAGCCTGGCCAACATGGTGAAACCCAGTCTCGACTAAAAATACAAAAATTAGCCTGGCATGGTGGAACACACCTGTAATCCCAGCTACTGAGGAGGCTGGGGCAAGAGAAGCACTTGAACCTGGGAGGTGGAGATTGCAGTGAGCTGACATTGTGCCATTGCACTCCACCCTGGGCAACAGAGTGAGACTGTCTCAAAAAAACAAAAAAATCTCTTTTTATAAATCAAACTATTGTGAGCATGTACAGAAAGAGGTAGGTTTGGAAACTGACACACCACACTTAAGGGATTTCTTCTGGGAAGTGCGATTTAAGGAAGAAAGCTGGAGGGTGCTTTCAATTTTTACTTTATCCTCCTACATTGTTTGCATATGCATTACTTTTGCTCAGGCAATCCTTCCACCTCAGCCACCCATGTAGCTGGAACCCCAGGTGCACACCACCGTGCCCAGCTAATTTTTTGTATTTTTACTAGAGACAGGGCTTTGCCAGGTTGCCCAGGCTGGTCTTGAACTCCCGAGCTCAAGCAATCTGCCCTCTTCAGCCTCCCAAAGTGCTGAGATTACAGGCGTGAGCCACCACCCTGGCCTGTGCACACATTACTTTTGCAATTAGACAAAATGTTCGGTGGGTGCCTAGAGTTGGGAAGGACTAGAAGAAAACAGGAGCGACTACTAAAGAGTAGGGGATTTCTTTCAGGGCTGATGAAAATGCTCTAACGTTGACGGTGGCAATGGCTGTGCAATTCTGTGAATATACTAAAAACCATTGAAATGTACACATTAGGTGAGTGAATTGTATGGTAGGCGAATTATGTCTCAATAAAGCTGTTATTTTTGGCTGGGTGTGGTGGCTCACCCCCGTAATCCTGGCACTTTGGGAAGGTGAGATGGTTGGATCACCTGAGGTCAGGAGTTTGAGACCAGTCTGACCAATATGGTGAAACCCCATCTCTACTAAAAACATAAAAATTAGCCAGGCATGGTGGTATGTACCGGTAACAGGGGACTGAGGCAGGAGAATCGCTTGAACCCAGGAGGTGGAGGCTGCAGTGGGCCGAGACTGTGCCACTGGACTCCAGCCTAGGAGAGAGAGCGAGACTCTGTCTCAAAAAAAAAAAAAAAAAAAAAAAAAAAAAAGATGTTACTTCAGGGGCAGGAAGCTCACAACTGTAATCCTAGCACTTTGGGAAGCTAAGGCCCCCAAAGGAGGCTTGCTTGATCCCAAAGGATTGCTTGAACCCAGGAGTTCAAGACCAGCCTGGGCAACATAGGGAGACCCTGTCACACACACACACACACAAATAGCTAGGCATGGTGGTGCACACCTATACTCCCAGCTACTTGGGAGGCTGAGGTGGGAGGATTGCTTGAGCCCAGGAGGTTGAGGCTGCAGTTAGCTATGATGACACCACTGCACTCCAGCCTGGGTGACAGAGCAAGAGCCTGTCTCAAAAAAAAAAAAAAAGATGTTAGTCCATGGTTGCAGGGGTTGTACTGGGACCTTGAGCTGGCTTCAGTCTGGGGAAGATTTGTGGGGAAAATTTAGGATTGTTAGGCCCTCAGAGCTGAAAGAAACTTCAGCCATTGAGTAGCCCACCCACTTTGGTTCACAACTAGGGAAACTGAGGCCCAGGGAGAGGAAGTGGCCTGCCCAAGGATCCTCAGGCCTCCCTGCTCCCGGCCAGTGCTTATTCCTCTCAGCCCGCTCCCTCGTGTAAGGAGGAAGCAGTCACCCTCCCACCAGCCCCATGGGGCTCCCAGTGTGGAAACAAGCCTCTGCTTGCCAGGGGCTTTGAAATCCCAGGATGAAAGGTGCCGTGGCAGCAAAACAGCACCGTGGCCGGGAGCACGCCTGACCTTTGCCAGGACTTGCAGAGAGGCTGGCATTCACCTGCTCACCTGCTCGGGGAGGGCACGAAGCTGCAGGTCGAACCTCAGAGCCCTAACAGGCCTGGGAGCTCAGAGCACTGTGGGAAGGGATGTTCCTAACTCTTATATTTTTATTGGGGCAGAGAGCAAGGCCTCAGGTAGGGAGGACTCCGGAATTTTAATTGCTGGCTTTGAGAGGACCTACAGCTCCGTGGGTGTGGTGAGGAAGGTGCATGGATCACTGGAGGTGGCAAAAACACGCACTCATTCCCCTCCAACCGAGATTCTAAGGCAGCTCACTTCCTTTGGAGGAGGCTGGGAGGCTTCCCGGCAGCCCCCTTCCAACCCCCAACCCCTCCACATCAGGAACTCCCCACAGGTGAGCCTGGACCAGGAATTCAAGGCATTTAAAGAGGGTTATAAATAGCACTTAAGTGTCGAGAAGAGAGAGACCAGCAGGCTCTGAGTGGGCACAACCTTCTTCCACCCAGCCTGGTATCCAGAAAACAAATCCAACTCTCCCAGTAAAGGACACTTCACCTGTGGTCTCAGTCCCTTCCCCTGTAACATGCCAGGGTACAGAGGGTGGGCTGGCAATTCTCAGCCTAGGAGATGGGAAGACAGGCAGGCCAAGCACTGGGTATGAGGAGAGGAAAAACCCCACCTAACGCATGGTACACCCCACTCAGGCCCCTCGAAGGGCCTCAACAGGAGGTCCTGAATGGTAGGACTGTTGAAGCGCCCCAGGAGGTGGCCGCAACAGGGAGGGAACAGGAAGACTCCGCCCTGGCCATTCCTCCTCCCAGAGTCCAGGCCTGGTCGGACAAGGAGGCTTTCCAGGACTTAACCCCATGCTGGTCGGAGGCTAAAGAGATTCTGATTCACTTCCACATCACCCCAATCGCCCCTGTGCCTAGCCGGCTCCAGGCCTGGCACAAGGGAGGGACTCAGACCTTGAGACTTGGCCCAGGACTACAGTCACTCGGCAGGCCTCCCCAGCTCCTCCCTGTGCCCAGCATGGGTGGGGCCCTGGAGACATGGAGTTAAAGGACACCTGGCCACTGCTCTCAGGGCCTCCTGCTCCCAAGGGAGTGTGAAGAACACGGTGGTGAAACTCTACAGGACACGAAAATAAGTGCAGGCGGACGCGGTGCTCAAGGCCCTCTGGACATCCAGAGGTGACCCACCTGAACCGTCACCCCAAGTGTCAGTCCCTCTCCTATGCCAGCCCTGTGCTAGGCAAGCCAATGAGTTACCCCACATAAGCTTCCCAACAACTCATTAATAAGAAAGAAATCACTGACCCCATTTCAAAGAGGAGAAAACCAAGGTGTCCAAAACAGATGTCTGGGAAGCAAATGCTGGGATTCCACCTAGGGCAGCTCCACCAGCCGGGAGAGCTCGGCCAGAGTGGAGTTTCTCAGGCAGCCGAGATCCTCATCCTATCTCCCCCTCCTCCAGAGTCTGTGGAGAAAAGGTCCCTGCTGCAGCTCCAGCTTCCCCAGGAGCCTCGGGGACAGCTGTCCTTGGGGAGAAGTGACCACTGTGCAGTAATAGGCTGAGAGCAGGGCTGGGTGAAAGACGGTGCTGAGGGGGCTGGCGACTGGCCCTGAGGGCCCCCCACTCTGGTGACCAGTCCCCTGGCCCCTGCTGCCTGCGCAAAAGGACGTGAAACCCCACTGCCTCCAGGACGCCCCAACGATCCCCGGCCCCACTCCCCAGGATCAGTCCCCGGCCTTCATGGGCCGGTCCTCAGGAAGCCTCCGCCACGTGTACCAGGGCTGGGGCCCGGCGGAGCTGGGGACGAGACGGCTGGGGAGGAAGGTGAGCGCTTGCTGGCTGGGTCCGGGAGATCCCAAAGCGGGTAGCGGATGGGCTTGGAACGCTTCTGGGCAGGGACAGTCAAGGGTGGGCGGCAGGCTGCGACCCCTGTCCCAGCTCGGCCAACGGTCGTGGGCTGGGGGTCCGCCAAGCCTGGGCTCCCAAGAGGTTCCAGGAGAGAAGGGGCTCCAAGTCCTTTTGAGCCGGGAAAGGTGGTGCCCACAAGGGCGCGGGAAGGGGCTCCCACGCTCGGAGGGAATTAGCTCGGACGCGGGGCACTCTCCCCGGCGGCTCCTGCCCGCCCGGCCTGACTCTCCGGAGCCCCCATCCCCGGCCCGGACCGGAGTGGGGGCGTGGTCCGGGGGTACTGGCGGGACCCCGGGCGCGCGCGGCGCGGCGCAGCCCTCACCTGCGATGTGCTGGCGCCGGGCGTCGTCCAGGTGCGTGGACAGCACGTCGCCCATGGCCGAGAGGAGTCGCGGCCGGATCCGGCCGCCGCCGCCACTGCTGCCCGCGCAGTTCAGGCGGACGCCTTTGGCGCCATGGAACCCCGCCCGCCCTGCTCCCGCCGCTCCCGCCGCCCCGGCTGCGGCTTCCGCTCCGGCTCCGCTCCCACTCGGGCCCAGTCCCTCCCACCGGCAGCCTCAGCCCCCTCTCTGCCCTCGGCCCTGCACCGCTGCGCCCCGCCAGGCCCCGCCCGCGGCCCTACACCCCTCCGCCCGCCGCGCCCCACCCCGCCCCCGGCCCCGCCCCCGCCCAGCCCAGCCTCGCAGGCCGGCCCTGCCCCTTCCGCGGCTTCGGGCGGGCGGGGCACAGGGGCCGGGGACAAGCGGGACCGCCCGGGAGACAAAGAGAAGGTCCCAGAAAGGGAGACCGCGGAGAACGCACCCGCCTAGACCTAAACAAAAAAAGAGACGGGACTGGTGGAAGCATCTGAAAAACTGGGGGTGCTCTAGGGGGCTCCAGCCTGAGTGTCACCTCCTCCCCTCCCAACCCTGCCAGCTCGGGAAAAGAATCACGCCAAGGAGGATGTAGGGCATTGGCAGGGGATGCCTGGGCCCACGAGCCGGAATTCGGGGTTCGGCCCCCTCCTCCTGTTCCCTTAACCGTGCCCCCTTCCCCACTAGTCCCGCCCGCCACTGCCCGCGCTCAGGAAGTTCCCTGGCCTTGATTCGACCTGCCCCAGAAGGTGTGCCGGCCGGTCTTGCACAATAGCTATGGGAAGGGGGTGGGGAGGGCTCTGGTGAAAGGCACCCCGGCCCCAGTGCCAGGCGGGCTTTCCTCGGGCCCAGCATATGGGCATTTCACTCGGGTGGCGGCTTGTGGTACAGAGCAAATCAGAAAAGGAAAAAGCAATAGCAGTTTACGGTTTGCAAAAGACTACCGGAATCCAAACCCAGAGACTGCTGGGCGTGGGTGGGTCACCAGTGCCAGGGGAATGTGTCTCAGTCTCAGGACCTCCCAAGCTGGTAGGGGAGACAGGTTAACAAGTGGGATCCCCAGATCCCATTCCTTTCTTGGTTGCTGGTGCTCAGATCTCCTGATCCGCATTGGGACAAGGCCATCCACTTTCTGCTTGTTTACCCCTGGTAACTAAGTACTCACCACTTCTCCGTGCATTTCACCCTGTTATTGGACAGCTGTTAGTGTAACTGTGACATACGGCAGAAAGTGATGATGATAACAGTTAAATTTGCTGAGCACCTGTACTTCAGGCCTATGCACACCACAGGAGGTAGGGTTGAAATGGATTAAAGTGATGTAGGTGTTCATTCATGCATTCAGTCACTTACCAGTCATTCAGCAACAGGTGGTCAACACCTGTGTGCCAGGCCCTCTCCTAGATACTGGGGGTGAAAGGAGGAAGTCCAAGCTGCCCTCCCCTCTGTGACCCTGGACAATTGGCATTACCTCTTTGAACTTCAGCTATCTCATCCATCAAAAGAGAATGACGCTTTTTGAGGGAGGATTAAATGAGATAACAAAATGCCCAGCATAGTGCCTGGCACAGGGTCTGTCATCTCTCAATAAACAGAACCTGTCATTCTATTATTCATAGTCCCTGCCCTCTAGAGCTTAGAGAAACTTGAGGAAGGAGCAGAACATTCTGTTTTAAGGAAAATCACAGAGGGAGTAGGACCAGAACCGGAAGTTGAAAAACAAGACTTTTGACAGCATATACTGAGAAACAGGATTCCAGGGAGTGGGGACAGCACAGGCAGAGACCCAGCCTTTGAAGGGCAGGATACATTCGTGCGGCAAAAAGTCATCATCAGGTAGAGTTGAAGTCAGGCTGGCAGGGATCACTAATTTCCTTTTATACAGGTTGGAACTGAGGCCCAGAGAGGGAAGTGACTTGCTAAGGGCACACAGCGAGGCAGAGGGAGAACCTGGCCAGCGGCACCAGTGTCTGATTCTCTGAACAACCAGATGCAAGTAATGCTGATAACTTTGTTTCATTTTTCCCACAGCCCAAACTGCAGGGTCTGCTCTGCCCAGGAAGGAGCTAGCTAGAGATAGCTGGCATCTGGACACTGGAGGGAATCTCCTAGGTAAGGCTGGAGGCCTAGGCCAGGTTGGGTAGAGAGGGTGCCACAGCAGCCTTTCCCCAGCCTTCAGGGCACACCCAAGCCTGTGAGCCTGGAACCCCTACAGCCTCCCTACCATGCAAAGCCCTGACCCAGGGACCCCAGATGGGGAGGCAATTTGAGCATCCAGGTCTCCTCTTGCTTTGGAGACTTTCTGTCACATGTCACCTAATCCATTAAGCATACATGGCCTCATATGTGAGAGACACAGGAGATGAGAGTGGAAAGGCGGCCGGACACGGTGGTGCACGCCTGTAACCCCAGCTACTTGGGAGGCTAAGGCAGGAGAATCGCTTAAACCTGGGAGGCAGAGGTTGCAGTGAGCCGAGATCGCGCCACTGCACTCCAGCCTGGGTGACAGAGCAAGACTCCGTCTCAAAAAAAAAAAGTCTATGTATTGACTGAGGTGGTGGTAGGAGTACATATTTATCTAAATTTATCAAACTGTATAGGCACATCAAACAGACACATTTTATTATATCAAAATTACACTTCAACAAAGTTTATTTTATTTCTATTTTTGAGACAGAGTCTCTCTCTGTTGTCCAGGCTGGAGTGCAGTGGTGCAAACATGTACTCAGTTCAGCCTTGACCTCCTGGGCTGAGGGCTTCCTCCTATCTCAGCCTCAGGCTACCCCACCCAGCTAATTTAAAAATGCTTTTCATAGAGATGGGATCTCACTATGCTGCCCAGGCCAGACTCCAACTCCTGTGCTCAAGGGACCCTCCCTTTTAAGCCTCCCAAAGTGCTAGGATTATAGGTATGAGCCACCATTTATTTTAAAACATGAAAAATAAATAGGCAACCACCTACTATGTTTTGGGTACTATTCTAGGTATTGGGGATATATCAGTATGGAAGATAGTCAAGGTCCCTGTCTTCATAGAGGTTACAATCTTGTGCTGGGGGAAAAATACAACAAATGAATAAAATGACTTCACAGAGTAATAAACATTAAGATGGGATAGGGTGACAAGTGCTGTTGGGGTGGGATGTCACCTAGGAAAGTTGTCTAGGAAGGAAGAAGAGATGGCACCTTGGGACCTGATTGGCAAAAAGGAGTGTGCTTGAAGAAGGTTCAGGAAAAGCTGCCATTTATCAGTTGGACTACATACCACAAAAGGGCTTTCCTGCCTCCTACTCTCCTCACAGCTTCTTAGGTAGGAATGATCATGCCCATTTTATAGTTGAATAAATTATTGCGAGGAATTTTTAAAAATGATATTCAGGTTGGTCACAGTGACTCATACCTGTAATGCCAGCACTTTAGGAAGCTGAGGTAGGAGGACTGCTTGAGGCCAGGAGTTCGAGACCAGCCTGGGCAACAGAGTGAGACCCTGTCTTTAAAGAATTTTTTTTTTTTAGACAGTCTTGCTCTGTCACCAGGTGCCAGGCTGGAGTGCAGTGGTGAGATCTCGGCTCACTGCAACCTCTGCCTCCTGGGTTCAAGCAATTCTGCCTCAGCCTCCCGAGTAGCTGGGACTACAGGCACGCGCCACCATGCCCAGCTAATTTTTTTTTTTTTGTATTTTTTAGTAGAGACAGGGTTTCACCATGTTGGCCAGGATGGTCTCAATCTCTTGACTTCGTGATCTGCCTGCCTTGGCCCCCCAAAGTGCTGGGATTACAGGCGTGAGCCGCCGCGCCCAGCCTTTAAATTTTTTTTTTAATTAGCTGGGCAGCAGAAATACATAAAACAATTTTAAATGGGAAAAAAAAAATAACTGGGCATGGTGGTGCATGCTTGTAGTCCCAGCTACTAGGAGGCCAACCCAGGAAGACCTTGAGCCCAGGAGTTTGAGGCTGCAGTGGGCTATGGTCTCGCCACCGCACTCCAGCCTGGGTGACAAAGTGAGACCTTGTCTCTCTCCTCTCTCTCTCTCTTTATACACACACACACACACACACACACACACACATGTACATATGTATATATGTATATATATTTCATCGTATGCATACAGCAATCCTTGTTCAAACACTGGAATAGGCAGGCAAAGAGAAGACGTGACAGGTAAAGGTGTGAGTGTGAGAAAAAAAAGTAAGGTGAGTCCTTGTGGGGCCCAAGCCAGAGGGCTGATCTAGGACTTTCTGCAGGGAAGGAGGGATGGGCCCTGGCATGGGCTGGTGGGAGCCCAGATGGGGAGGCAACTTGAGCATCCAGAACAGACTTTTTTTTTTCACCCTGGAAAGATTGTAAAGCTCTTTAACCATTCTCAACTCTCTCTACTATATGTCAACACATCAGTTCTTGTTATAAAAAAAAAATGTTACAGTCTTTGGGTGGGGAAGGAATGAAGTTATTTGCTCATTTTTTTTTTAAGGAAAGAAAAATAAATATAGTCATCTGAACTATGAAGGATTCCAGGAAGTCTGACATCAGAGAGTTTCTCAACTCTAAAATGCTGGAAACCCCTGCTCTTACTCTGGAGGCCATTTTGATGTCCACTTGTTAGTTTTGAGTAAATATTTACTGGCCATTTGTGGGTTTTATTTTTATTCTTATGTTTTATTTTGAGGCAGGGTCATGTTCTGGTCATTGCCCAGGTTGAAGTGCAGTGCCACGATCTCTGCCATCTCTGCTCTCTGCTCCACCTCCTGGGTTCAAGCAATTCTCCTGCCTCAGTCTCCCAAGTAGCTAGGATTACAGGCACCCACCACTATGCTCAGCTCATTTTTGTATTTTTAGTAGAGATGGGGTTTCGCCATATTGGCCAGGCTGGCCTTGAACTCCTGAACTCAAGTGGTCTGCCTGCCTCAGCCTCCCAAAGTACTGCGATTACAGGTACGAGCAACTGCACCCAGCCTGGCCATTTGTGGTTTTTAAAATGTATATCCTCTACCTGCTTTTCTGTGGGAATGTCTATCGTTTTCTTATTTATCTGTAAGAGCTCTTTCTATAGCAAGAATTTCTGAACTCTGCGAGGCAGGGGGATATCTGTTCTTTTTCTTTTCTTCTTCTTTTTTTCTTTTTAACATGGAGTCTTGCTTTGTCACTCAGGCTGGAGTGCAGTGGTGCAATCTTGGCTCACTGAAACCTCCACCTCCCTGGTTCAAGCAATTCCCCTGCCTCAGCCTCCTGAGTAGCTGGGCTTACAGGTGTCGGCCACCGTGCCTGGCTAATTTTTTGTAGTTTTTTTAGTAGAGATGGGGTTTCATCGTGCTGGCCAGGCTGGTCTCGAACTCCGGGCCAGGCTGATCTTGAAATCTGTTTAAATAGATCCTCAAGAGGTCAGGAGATTGAGACCATCCTGGCTAACACAGTGAAACCCCTTCTCTACTAAAAATACAAAAAATTCGCTGAGCGTGGTGGTGCACGCCTGTAATCCCAGCTACTGGGGAGGCTGAGGCCGGAGAATCACTTGAACCTGGGAGGCAGAGGTTGCAGTGAGCCCAGATCACGCCACTGCACTCCAGCCTGGTGAGAGTGAACTCCATCTAAAAAGAAATAAAAATAAAAGGGCTGGGGCCAGGCGTGGTGGCTCACGCCTCTAATACAAGCACTTTGGAGGCCAAGGCAGGTGGATCACCTGAGGTCGGGTGTTCAAGACCAGCCTGACCAACGTGGTGAAACCCCGTCTTAGAAAAAAAAAAAATTAAAAAATAAAATAAATAAAATGAAAGGGCTGAAAAAATAAATAAATAAAAATAAAAATAAAAATCCTGACCTCAGGCAATCCACTCACCTCAGCCTCCCAAAGTCCTGGGATTACAGGTGTCAGCCTCCACGCCTAGCCTATCCATTCTTTTTCTAGGACTCTGGACACAGTCTCTATTCACCAGGGGCTTCTACCCCCTTTTCCTGGCTCAGGCCCCAGAGCCTGGTGGAAAATGCCATGGCTGTGGACAGAGGGTAGCAATGGTCTACTTCTGGAGCAGAGAGGAAAGGTTCTCCCTGCCCAACTGCTGGGCCTGCCCCTCTTGAACAGAGAATGCCACCTACAGCTCCTGACTCATCAGCCCTTTGTCGGGAAGTGGCTTCTGCCCATTGCCTCCCTGCAAAGCTGCCCCGCCCCACCCCACCACACCACACCCTCAAGCATATTTGGAAGCAGGGACCCAAGGACAAAGAATAATAATATTTGGCTTTGAAAGGGAGGGTTCAGACGGTCAGAGCGAGAGCTTGGATCGAGACCCAGAAAAAGAAGGGGATTTGCCCAGAAGCCTTCAGTAGGAGCCCAGCCCAAGACCCCTTCCTAGTCCTGTAGGAAGAAGGAGGGTCCTTTCTCTCCCGAGGAGTCCCTCTCCCTCCCAGTTGGCACAGAGTCCCAGCTCTGCTCTCCCCACAAACCTGTCAAACCTGAAATAGACCAGGAGAAGAGAAAAACAAACACCTCCAGTAAACAGCAAGGAGTGTGAATGAATCAGGATTTTGTTTTTAAGGAATATCATGTATCCACCTCTGTTTACCCAGTTGGCATGGCCCTTTGTGCAGAAGGGACCCTGGCACCCAGCCCTGACCTCCCCTCTTTATTAATTGTTGGGTGGCGGAAAGGTCTGCAGCTCGTAGCCTGTTCCGTCTGTCACTGGGCCTTGGGCTGCTAAACTCCCTCTCTACTCCTTCAGTGGCCAAGCTGTCACCTTTCCCCAACTCCACTGCCACCCTAAGTCCAGGGTACTGGCCTCCCTGCCTCCAGACCCCCATGAATTCCTCACTGGGAGCCAGAGGAATTGTTATAAAACACAGATATGACCTTGCCATTCCCCCACTTCAAATCTTCTATGTCTTCCATTGTCCTAGAGAGAGAGTCGGACCTCAGACATGGCACTGGGGGCCCCTGCCAGCCCCTCCTCCCCTCTTCTCCTCCCCCTTCTCTAGCCACACTGAGATTTCACATCTTCAAATTGACCCTGCTTCATCCCACCTCAGGGCTTATGAAATCCGGATTTTTGTGTGTGTGAGACGCGTCTCGTTCTGTCACCCAGGCTGGAGTGCAGTGGTACGATCATGGCTCACTGCAACCTCTGCCTTCCAGGTTCAAGCAGTTCTCTGCCTCAGCCTCCTGACTAGCTGGGATTACTGGTGCCTGCCAACATGCCTGGCTAATTTTTGTATTTTTAGTAGAGACAGGGTTTCACCATGTTGGCCAGGCTGGTCTTGAACTCCTGACCTTGTAATCCACCCACCTAAGCCTCCCAAAGTGCTAGGATTACAGGAGTGGGCGACTGCACTGGCCCTCTTTTTTTTTTTTTTGAGACAGAGTCTCACTCCATCACCAGGTGCCAGGCTGGAGTGCAATGGCGTGACCTCGGCTCACTACAACCTGCACCTCCCAGGTTCAAGCAATTCTCCTGCCTCAGCCTCCCAAGTAGCTGGTACTACAGGTGCGTGCCACCACGCCCAGCTAATTTTTTTGTATTTTTAGTAGAGATGGGGTTTCACCATATTGGCCAGGACGGTCTTGATCTCTTGACCTCGTGATCTGCCCACCTCGGCCTCCCAAAGTGCTGGGATTACAGGCATGAGCCACTACACCCGGCCCTTTTTTTTTGAGACAGAGTGTTGCTCCGTTGCCCAGGCTGGAGTGCAGTGGTGAAATCTTGGCTCATTGCAACCTCCGCCTCCTGGGCTCAAGCAATTCTCCTACCTCAGCCTCCCGAGTAACTGGGATTACAGGCACCACCACCAGCCCGGCTCAGGTGATCTGCCCTCCTCAGCTCCCAAAGTACTGAGATTACAGGCATGAGCCACCATGCCTGGCTGTATGAAACATAGATTCCCTCCCCTACCATCTTGCCCCACCAAGCAGCATTCAGCCTTCAACCTCAGCTAACTACCCTTCATCAGAGAGGACATGTCTGCACCCCTCCCCCACAACTAGGTCAGGCCTGCCATTATTGTCACCCCCTCCCCAGTGTCCTATACTCCTCCTTCATGACAAGCAGCACATTCAACATGATTTGTGTGTGCAATTATCTGTTTAAATAGATCTGTCTCTCTGAGGACCAGGACTGTCCTCCCTCTACATGACATTGCTAGTGTCAGACATAATGGGAGCTTGAGGGAGCACCTATGATGTGCAGAATGCTATCCTGGGCACTGGAGGTGAATGTGACAGCGAGGGACCCACCTGGTCCTTGGGACCTAACAGGCTTGTTCATAGACTTGTACCTATATGCTCATGGCTGTGGTGGGATACAAAGTCCCTTCTACAATGCACCTGGGCCTCTGCTACTCTGCAGAGCTTCTGCTTGCAAACTTCCAAGAAGGGGGTGCCTCACCACATTCCCAGGTCACAGTTCCGTGGTTGGATCCAACAGCACTGAAGTCAGGCAAGCGGCTACTGCAAGTGCCAGCAGGCAGCCAGGGAGCAAGAAATAACTTCAGGATGATACAGAAAACAGAAGCACCCGTTCATTGCAGGCTCCTGTGCTCAGTTCAGTGCTTTGTAGCTTCTGCCACATTGAATCATCACCACAACTTTTGTGGGATACCCATTCTATAGGAGAGAAAACTGAGGCTCCATGAGGCGTAAATAAGAGATGAGGATGAGATGGGCACGGCAGCTCATGCCTGTAATCCCAACACTTTGAGAGGCTGAGGCAGGAGGATAACTTGAGCTCAGGAGTTCGAGACCAGCCTGGGCAACATAGCAAGACCCCATCTCTACTTTTTTTTTTTTTGAGATGGAGTCTTGCTCTGTCACCCAGGCTGGAGTGCAGTGGCACAATCTCAGCTCACTGCAACCTCTGCCTCCTGGGTACAAGCGATTCTTCTGTCTTAGCCTCCTGAGTAGCTGGGACTACAGACACGTGCCTTTGTACCTGGCTAATTTTTGTATATTTAGTAAAGAAAGGGTTTCACTATATTGGCTAGGCTGGCCTCAAACTCCTGACTTCATGGTCTGCCCACCTCAGCCTCCCAAAGTTCTGGGATTACAGGCATGAGTCACCACACCTGGCCTCTATTTTTTTTTGCAAGATGAAGTCTTGCTCTGTCACCCAGGCTGGAGTACAGTGGTGTGATCTCGGCTCACTGCAACCTCTGCCTCCAGGGTTCAAGCCATTCTCCTTCCTCAGCCTCCCAAGTAGCTGGGATTACAGGCATGCACCACCATGCCCAGCTAATTTTGTGTTTTTAATAGAGACGGGGTTTCTCCATATTGGTCAGGCTGATCCACCCAACCTCACGTGATCCTCCCACCTCGGCCTCACAAAGTGCTGGGATTACAGGCGTTAACCACCATGTCCAGTCTTTCTTTTCTTTTTCAGGGATAGGGCCTCTTGCTCTGTCACCCAGGCAGAGCAAGTAGGTTGATCATGGCTCACTGCAACCTCAAATTCGTGGGCTCAAACAATCTCCCAACTCAGCCTCCTGAGTAGCTGGGACTACAGGCATGCACCACCACACCTTGCTAATTAAAAAAAAAAAAAAGGTTGTAGAAATGGGGGTCAAATGCCCAGGCTGGTGTCAAATGCCTGGCCTCAAGCGATTCTCCTGTCTCAGCCTCCAAAATTGCTGTGATTACAGGCATGAGCCACTGCACCCGGCTTGCTATACTTATTTCTTTTTTTGTTGTTTTTGTTTTATTTTTGAGAAGGAGTCTCGTTCTGTTGCCCAGGCTAGAATATAGTGGCACAATCTCAGCTTGCTGCAACCCCCGCCTCCCGGGTTCAAGCGATTCTCCTGTCTCAGCCTCCTGAGTAGCTGACCACCTGCCACCATGCCTGCCTAATTTTTGTATTTTTAGTTGAGATGGGGTTTCATCATGTTGGCCAGACTGGTCTCAAACTCCTGACCTCAAGTGATCTGCCCTGGGATTACAGGCGAGAGCCACCACACCTGGCCAATGCTATACCCATTTCTGTGTTTCACTTAGCACTACCATGTGAACATTTTTCCATGCCAAATTTACATACTAATTTTTAGTGGCTGCATTCTATTCCATTGTATGGCTCCATTAAGTGGTTCTCCTATGACTGGACACTTATATTTTTGTAATTATTTTCTAAGGATAAATGTCTAGAAGTGAGATTGCTGGGCTAAACCTCCTTTTGAGGCTTTTGATACATGGTAACAAATTGTTCTGCTGAAGTGATGGTAGCAGCCTGAAATTTTCCCGGCTTTTGTCATGTGCTGCCTGTCATATATCCCTCAGCAAGAACCCCTTGTCAGGCTGGGCGCTGTGGCTCACACCTGTAATTCCAGGACTTTGAGAGGCTGAGGTGGGTGGATCACTTGAGGTCAGGGGTTTGAGACCAGCCTGGCCAACATGGTGAAACCCCGTCTCTACCAAAATGCAAAAATTAGCCCCTGTGGTGGTACGCATCTGTAATACCAGATATTTGGGAGGCTGAAGCAGGAGAATTGCTTGAACCTGGGAGGTGGAGGTTGCAGTGAGCCGAGATTGTACCACTGCAATCCAGCCTGGGTGACAGAGCAAGACTCTGTCTCAAAAAAAAAAAAAAAAAAAAAAATTAGCTGGGCATGGTAGCCTGTGCCTAGAATCCCATTCAGGAGGCTGAGGCATGAGAATTCCTTGAACCCAGGAGGCAGAGGATACATTGAGCCAAGATCAAGCCACTGCACTCCAGCCTGGGCAACAAAGTGAGACTCTGTCTCAAAAAAAAAAAAAAAAAAAGTGGCCAGATGCAGTGGCTCACGCCTAATCCCAGCACTTTGGGAGACTGAGGCAGATGGATCACCTGTCAGGGATTCAAGACGAGCCTGGCCAACATGGTGAAACACCAACTCTACTAAAAATACAAAAAAGGCTGGGCACGGTGGCTCACACCTGTAATCCCAGCACTTTGAAAGACCGAGGAAGGCAGATCATGAGGTCAGGAGTTCGAGACCAGACTGACCAACATGGTGAAACCCCATCTCTACTAAAAACACAAAAATTAGCTGGATGTGGTGACGCACACCTTTAATCCCAGCTACTCAGGAGGCTGAGGCTGGAGATTTGCTTGGGAGGCAGAGGTTGCAGGGAGCCGAGATCACGTCATTGCACTCTAGCCTGGGCGACAGAGTGAGACTCTGTTTAAAAAATAAATAAATAAATAAAAATAAAATTAGCTGGGTATGGTGGTAGGTACCTGCAATCCCAGCTACTCAGAAGGCTGAGGCAGGAGAATCGCTTGAACCTGGGAGGCAGAGGTTGCAGTGAACCGAGATTGTGCCATTGCACTCCAGCCTGGGCAGGAAGAATGAAACTCTGTCAAAAAGAAAGAAAGAGAGAAAGAGTGAAAGGAAGGAAGAAAGGAAGGAAGAAAGGAACAAAAGAAAAGAAAACAAACCCCTTGTCAGTGGGTGCTGTAGTGACTCAAGCCTGTCATGCTTTGGGAGGTCAAGGAGGGAGGATCCCTTGAGCCTTGAGCCCAGGCGTCTGAGGCTGCATTGAGCTATGATCATTCTGCTGCACTCCAGCCTGAGTGACAGAGCAAAACCTTGTCTCTAAAAAAAACAAACCCATGCGTGCCTCATGTCCTGGGAACTTGTGCACAAGTCTTCCTTCCCATCCACCCCCTCCTCCAGAGTGAGCCCCCAGAAGGAAGGGCCCGGAGCTGGCCCAGTTCCTGACTCCTGGCATGTCCTGGAGAGCTGTTTGCCGCTGAGCCAGTGCCAGTCACTCCCAGTTCCTCCAAGGCCAGCCTGGTGGGGTTTCGAGCCCCTCCACCTCCCTCCCACCTCTTCCACTCTGGACTCTGTTTCCTGTTGGGCTGCAGCTGCCCCTCACCAGCTGGTGACTCAGAACCTAGCCAGGATGGCAATGTCGATTGGGCCCTCATGGCCCTCTGAGCCCTCTGTGACTCAGCTTGTGGTGAAGCTCTGCCGGGCCTTCTGGGTAGGGCACCTCCACCCCAGCCCTGCCCCCCTTCCTCTCCCGCTTAGGTCTTGCTGATTTCTGTCCTCCCCGCTTCTCAGTAGAATGAGGATAATCCTGAATTCAGAACTTATTTCTTGAATACCACGAGTGCCGGGGGGCTGAGAGCTGGCTCCTGCGCTCTTGACAGCACAGTTCCCTGGGCAGGGCCAGAGAAAAGAAAGATGGGAGGGAGGCAGGGCAAAGGATGCCATGGGAAGAGCCCAGAGCTGGGCAGCAGGTGGGCAAGGACCCCTGTGTGTGAAGGACTGGTCAGGGACCTGGCAGCAGGGAGCTTACGAGGACGGGGCCTTCCCACCCCACATGGCACCTCGTGAAAATTAGAAGAGTCAGTGAAAACAGGCTGGGACTGTCTTGTGCCAGGGCCTCAGCTGGCTTGGCAAGTGCAGTGTGGGCTGGATTCAGTCCCCATCACCCACCCTGCCTGATGCATGTGTGCAGGGAGCCCCGAGTGAGGAGGCAGGGATGGTGCCGCCCCTTAGGGGGTGTTTGGAAGTGTGTCAACGGAGGTGTTTTCACTGCCATTAACTATGTCTGGTGTTTGTGTGGGGGTGGGGGTGGGGCACGGGGAGGGTTATTGGCATTTAGTGTCTGAAATCCGGGGATGTTAGGTATCCTTTCAAGGTGGCTGGTCCAGCCAAGCGATGAAATATTCCCTCTACTTCCAAATCCAGGCCTGAGACCTCTCTGCTGTCCAGTTACATCGTGCAGAGGATCATAACAACTGTGACCTTGTGAAATTCTTCCCAGTGTTCTAAGTGTTTTTTGTTTGTTTGTTTTGAGATGTAGCCCTGGCTGGAGCACAATGGTGCAATTTCGACTCACTGCAACCTCCACTTTCCAGGTTCAAGCGATTCTCCTGCCTCAGCCTCCCAAGTAACTGGGACTACAGGTGCACGCCACTACACCCGGGTAATTTTTATATTTTTAGTAGAGACGGGGTTTTGCCATTTTGGTCAGCCTAGTCTCAAACTCCTGGCCTCAAGTGATCTGCCTGCCCCAGCCTCCCAAAGTGCTGGGATTACAGATGTGAGCCACCGTGCCCAGCTGAGCCTGGTTTTCTACCTATGCTACCTACTTTCTCCAAGGTTGTCCTGCTCTGGAAATCTTTAAAGGGAATGTCTTTTACCTTAAAGTAATTCCCCTTCTTCCCTATCAGGTATTTTTGCCTAACTCTGAAAAGTTTTGAAGATGCAAAGTCCTTTCTCTCTGCCCATCCAGGGAAGCTTGTGGCCGCCCTGGGGGTGAGTGGGCAGTGCTGGGTGGAAGTTCCTCAACTTCATTACAGCTGTGAGGCCTCGGATTGGCTCTCACCACTCTGGGCATCCGTTTTTGTGAAATGGAGCCAATAATTTCCACTCTCCTGGTTGTTGTAAGTTGGCAATCAGAGCATCCACAGATGGCACCTGACCCACTCATCAAATGGTAGCTGCCATCTGTCGTGATGATTGTCAACATCTAGTGTGAAAGATGGGAAGGGTTAGGCCAGGCAAGGTGGCTCACGCCTGTAATCCCAGCACTTTGGGAGGCTGAGGTGGGCAGATCACCTGAGGTCAGGAGTTTGAGACCAGCCTGACCAACATGGTGAAGCCCTGTCTCTACTAAAAATGCAAAATTGGCTGGATGTGGTGGCATGTGCCTGTAGTCCCAGCTGCTTGGGAGGCTGAGGCAAGAGAATTGCTTGAACCTGGGAGGCGGAGGTTGCTGTCAGCCAAGATCGCGCCATTGTACTCCGAGAAACTCCATCTCAAAAAAAAAAAAAAGATAATAAGTGTGTGTTGTTTTAAGCCATGAAGTTGATGGTGATATGTTTGCAGCATGGAATGTGAATACAATAGTTGACTTGCTCCAGCTACTCCTCCCAAAGATAGGTGGCTCCATTATTTCTTTCTTGATGATTACAAAAGATCTTATCGCTTCCTAGGAAATATAAAAAAAAAGGAAAACAAACAGAAATTCATATCTTAATAAATTAGTTTGCCACAAATAGAAGTAATGCTGTTAGTAGACTTCCTTGAAAGTGGAAAAAGCATTTAATAAGAGAAGTGTGTTAAGAAGCTGTGAAATAACTAAGTTATAAGAAAGTTTAGGATAAATGCAGGAAGTCAGTTATCTGAGAAATTAAAAAGACTTGGAAAGTTAGAAGACTTTAATAATTTTTTTGGAAAATCAATATATATTCTATGTAGGGGAAGTTATAAGCTCAACTAAACGTGCTAACACACAGTCTATTATGGTTCTCAGTGACTGGGGCTTTCTTTTTCTTTTTAAGTAAATTATCTTAATAGTCTATTCAGAGCATAATATTCATTCCATGGGTATCCACTAAGCATAATTGACTACCAACTACATTTTGAAATCTGTTGAATTTGACATTATTTTTCTTGGAGCCAATGTTATATATTCTTTTATTTACTTAGCCTTTACTTAAATCCTTTTTGCATTCTCCTTTCCTTTATTTATTTATTTTTTTTTATTTTTTATTTTTTTACTTTTTTTTTTTTGTTTTAAAGATGGGGTTTCACCATGATGGCCAGGCTGGTCTTGAATTCCTGACCTCAGGTGATCCACCCACCTCGACCTCCCAAAGTGCTAGGATTACAGGTGTGAGCCATGGCACCCGGCCTACATTCTCCTTTCCTTGCTACCAAATTTAGTTCTTTTTTTTTTTTTTTTTTAAGATGGGGTTTCACCATGACGACCAGGCTGGTCTTGAACTCCTGACTTCAGGTGATCCACCCACCTCGGCCTCCCAAAGTGCTAGGATTACAGGCGTGAGCCACCACGCCCCACCCCAAATTCAGTTCTGATAAGGTGATCTGGTATCAGGAATCCAGTTTGTAAGTCAGGGCTTTATATTCGCAGGACAATTTGCACTTTTAAGCCTTCTCTCCTTCATTCATCTGATGCATTTTTTTTATTGAATATTATCTAGATATCAATATATTAGATGCTGGGAACATCTAACTAATGGTGAGCAAAACAGACTTTGTTTCTGTTCACCATCTAGTGAGGAATGGGAACATTAATAAACTGATATCAGAAATTACAGCCTCCAACCAGCGTAGGTTGGTGTATTTTGAGGTTAGCCTCCTCTGTATCACTGATACTATAAAATCTTTTGGCCCAGAGAGACCTACTCTTGGCCTGAATAGACCTACTTCTTGAAACATGCACATACTGCAATGACTCCATGATTAGTGGATTGATGAAAAGAGCATGTCTTTTTAAAAAATAGGACCATTGCATATACTCTCTGAGTACTTCAGAAAGGCTGGCAATGAAAGCATGCTCTATCTGTGGCAGAGAGGAGGCACTGGGCAGCAGAAGATGGGAGCTAGCTTCGTAGCTTCTTGCTCACTGTAGTGGAGGAAAATTCAGTGATGAAAGAGAGACGAAGCAGCCATGCCTTCATCATCAACATGAGCTCAGTCACCCTGAATAAACACCCACACAGGTAAGAACTGTTTTTGAGGTAGGCTAGGTTGCTCATTGCTAATGATGTCTGAACTCAGTTCTGAAAAGATTAATCTGACAATGGCCTGGAGTTTAGGGTCAAGGTGGTGACAAAAAGAAAAGAGAAAAATGAAACCAGTGTGTATAGTTTATCTATTGAGTCTATGGAAGAGAATTATTGATGGGATGAGGGGCTAACATATCCCATACATCTCTTCGTATTTTTTGTTCATCTAAAAATTATTTCCACTGTCATTCTCACCCTCTCACAAATGCCTGTATTTTTTTGTTTCTATGTGTTTTTGAGTCTTTTGTTCCTTACTTCAACATTTAATAGCTCACTTGTATACCTTTGGGATAACCTATTAATACACTGAAATTAGTGGGTAATTGAAAAGGTAACCTACTGCACCGAGGATTCTTTGGTGTGTAATAAATGTGGAAAATGCTGATGATAATCTAGATATTTTTCTGATAGTGTTTTTAAAATAATGTGTAAGAAATTAAAGTAAAATTGGTTACCTCATTTAAAAAAAAAAGACGGGAAGAATCTACGTCGATTCTTTTTTTTTTTTTTTTTCGGAACATAATTGCCCAAGTTGATCTTGAACTCTTGGGCTCAAGCAGCGATCTGCCTGCCTCAGCCTCCCAAAGTGTGTGTGATTATAGGTGTGTGCCCCCAAGCCAGGCCTGCATTGGATTCTCATTCTGATGACACAAGGTGGACAGGGCCATGATAGAGGTTTGAGCCAGCAGGGAGTGGGTGGCACGATGATGATGGCTTCCTGGAGGAGGAAGTGTTTGTACTGGGCCATCGGAGACAGAACAAATTCACTGGGAGAGTAGCTGTGTGTGCCAGGTGCACCAGCTGGGCTGCCAAGCATTGATTTGTAGAAATTCTCTTGGGGGTTCTCTGAGTGAGGAGGAAGGATCTCATGGGGCCTGGGCAGGGCTAGAAGTGCCAGCCTGGGAAACAGGGTCAGGAGTACAAGCACAGTTTCTTTCTTTTTCTTTTACTTGTTGAAGCCTAATTTACATCTATCAAATACACCAGTCACAGTGAGTTTTTAAAATATGTTTTGGCAGCTTTATGGAAGTTTAATTGGCAGATAACCTGCATGAATTCAAAATGTACAATTTGGCCAGGCTGGGTAGCTCACGCCTATAATCCCAACACTTTGGGAGGCTAAGGCAGGTGGATCACCTGAGACTGGGAGCTTGAGACAAGCCTGGCCAAGCTCCCAATTGAGAAATCCCATCTCTACTGCAAATACAAAAATTAGCCAGGCGTGGTGGCGTGTGCCTGTAATCCTAGCTACTTGGGAGGCTGAGGCAGGAGAGTTGCTTGAACCTGGGAGGCAGAGGTTGCAGTGAGCAGAGATCACGCCATTGCACTCCAGCCTGGGCAACAAGAGTGAAACTCTGTCTCAAAAAAAGTAAATGTACAGTTTGGTGATTTGGGGCAGATGTGTCTACCCATAGAACCATTACCACGGCCAAGATAATGAATATACAAATCACCCCCAAAGTTTCCTCTCACCCCATGTAATCCCTCCCTCCCTCTCTTATACACCACACATCATCAGGCAACCACTGTTCTGATTTCCATCACTGTAGATTAGCTGCTATTTTCTAGAATTTTTTTTTGAGATGGAGTCTTGCTCTGTCTCCCATGCTGGAATGCAGTGGCATAATCTCAGCTCATCGCAACCTTTGCCACGTGGGTTCAAGTGATTCTCCTACCTCAGCCTTGTGAGTAGCTGGGATTACAGGCGCGCACCACCACACCTGACTAATTTTTATATTTTTAGTAGAGTTGAGGTTTCACCATGTTGGTCAGGCAGGTCTTGAACTCTTGACCTCATGATCCACCCACCTCGGCCTCCCAAAGTGCTAGGATTACAGGTGTGAGCCAACACACCTTGCCTTAGAATTTTATAGAATTGAATCATACATTATCACTCTCTTTTGTCTAGCTTTAAAAAAACTCATCATTACAGTCGGGCACAGTGGCTCACGCCTGTAATCCCAACGCTTTGGGAGGACAAGGCCTGTGGATCACTTGAGGTCAAGGGGTTCAAGACCAGCCTGGCCAACATGGAGAAACCTCATCTCTACTAAAAATACAAAAATTAGCCAGGCATGGTGACGTGTACCTGTAGTCCCAGCTACTCCAGAGGCAGGAGAATTGCTTGAATCTGGGAAGTTGAGGTTGCAGTGAGCTGAGATAGCGCCATTGCACTCCAGCCTGGGCGACAGAGCAAGATGCCGTCTCAAAGACAAAAAACGAACAAACAAAAAAACCAGAACAAACAGGCCGGGCGCAGCGGCTCACGCCTGTAATCCCAGCACTTTGGGAGGCTGAGGAGGGTGGATCACAAGGTCGAGAGATCGAGACCATCCTGGCCAACATGGTGAAACCCCGTGTCTACTAAAAAATACAAAAATTAGCTGGGCATGGTGGCGCACGCCTGTAGTCCCAGCTACTCAGGAGGCTGAGATAGAATTGCTTGAACGCGGGAGGCAGAGGTTGCAGTGAGCCAGGATCGTGCCACTGCACTCCAGCCTGGTGCCTGATGACAGAGTGAGACTCTGTCTCCAAAAAAAAAAAAAAAAAAACACAGAAAAAACAAATGAAACACTTGTGAACATTTGTGCATAGCTTAATGAGGTTTTAATCTGTGTATACAAGTGTATAACCATCACCCCAGTCAAGACGTGAAACATTTCCAGGACCCAGAAAGCTCTCCTGTTTCAGGCCATATTGCTTCAACTATTTTAACTTTTATCACAGTAAGTCAATTTCATTTCATTTATATTAAGTTATGGAACTTCCTATATGTGTAATTTTTTTTTTTCCTGAGGCAGGGTCTCGCTGTGTCACCCAGGCTGGAATGCAGTGGCACAATCATGGCTTACTGCAGTCTCAGCCTCCTAGGTTTGAGCAATCTTCCTACCTCAGTCCTTCTGGATTCAAGCAATCCTCCCATCCTCCCAGCCTCCTGAGTAGCTGGGACTACAGTCATGCACCAGCATGCCCTGCTATTTTTTAAATTTTTTTGTGCAGACAGGGTCTTACTATGTTGTCCAGTCTTGAACTCCTGGGCTCAAGTCCTCCTGCGTCAGCCTCCCAAAGTGCTGGGATTATAGGCAGGAGCCACCATGCCCAGCTAAGAACTTCATATAAATGGAATCAAACTCCTTGCATATGATTTCTTATGAAAAAAATTAAAGAACAATGCAGGCCAGGCACAGTGGCGCATACCTATAATCCCTGCATTTTGGGATGCGAGGCAGGTGGATCACCTGAGGTCAGGAGTTTGAGACAAGCCTGACCAACATGGTGAAACCCTGTTTCTACTAAAAATACAAAAATTAGCCAGGCATGGTGGTGCATGCCTGTAATCCCAGTTCCTCTAGAGGCTGAGGCAGGAGAATCACCTGAACTTGGGAGGTGGAGGTTGAAGTGACCTGAGATTGCCCCATTGCACTCCATCCTGGGCAATAAGAGCAAAACTCAGTCTCAAAAAAAAAAAAAAAAAAAAGAACAATCCAATCTATTTTCTTGTGTCTAGCTTTTTTTTCATTGCACTATGTGTCTGCGACTGAACCATGTTTTGTTTTGCATTTCCCTTATGACTAATGGCTAATGTTTAGAGCATTGTTTCGTATACTTACTGTACTTTTCTAAAACCACTGTATCAGTAGTTTGTTTCTTTCTTTTTTTTTTTTTTTTTTTTGTTTGTTTGTTTGAGACGGAGTCTTCCTCTGTCACCCAGCCTGGAATGCAATGGCACAATCTTGGCTCACTGCAACTTCCACCTTCCAGGTTCAAGTGATTCTCCTGTCTCAGCCCCCTAGTAGGTGGGATTACAGGCACATGCCACTATGCCTGGCTAATTTTTGTATTTTTAGTAGAAACGGGGTTTTACCATGTTGGCCAGGTTGATCTCGAACTCTGACCTCAGGTGATCTACCTGCCTCAGCCTCCCAAAGTGCTGAGATTACAGACCTGAGCCACTTCTCCTGGCCAGTAGTTTGTCTGTTTCTTTTCTTTCTTCCTTTCTTTTTTTTTTTTTTTTTTTGAGACAGAGTCTTCCTCTGTCACCCAGGCTGGAGTGCAGTGGCACGATTTTGGCTCACTTCAACCTTCACCTCCTGGGTTCAAGCGATTCTCCTGCCTCAGCTTTCCAAGTATCTGGGATTATAGGCATGCACCACCATGCCTGGTGAATTTTTGTATTTTTAATAGAGGCAGGGTTTCACCATGTTGGTCAGGCTGGTCTCGAACTCCTGACCTCGTGATCTGCTCGCCTCGGCCTCCCAAAGTGTTGGGATTCCAGGCGTGAGCCACCACGCCTGGCAGTTTTTTTCTTTTATTGCTGTGTAGTGTTTCAGTGTACAGATCCACCACAAGATGTTTATCTTTTCTCCTTCTGATGGACACTTGGGTTGCTTCCTGTTTTGGCTATTACAAGTAAAGATTCTATGAATATTTGTATACAAATCTTTTTATGGACACATATTTTCATTCTCCTGGGTAAATAGCTAGGAGTAGAATTTCTGGTTCATAGAGGAAATGTCCTTATTAGTAGAAAATGTCAAACATTTTTTCAGAATGCTTCTACCATTTTACACCCTCACAAACAATGTATGAGAGTTCCGGTTGCTCCACATTCTTGCCAACATTTGGTATTGTCAGACCTTTAATTTTAACCTTTCTGTGATGAGCAAAGGTAGTTCACGGTGCTTTTGTTTTGCATTTCCCTTGTGACTAATGACTAATGTTGTAGAGCACTGTTTTGTATACTTTCTGTACTTTTCTAAGCTTTCTGTTATTTATTATAAAAGTAAAACATGCTGTGCAAGCTTGTGATCCCAATGCTTTAGGAAGCTAAGGCAAAAGACCAGTGTTTGACACGAGCCTGGGCAACAGAGCAAGACCCAGGCCTTTTTTTTTTTTTGAGACAGAGTCTCACTGTGTCACCCAGACTGGAGTGCAATGGTGCCATCTCGGCTCATTGCAACCTCCACCTCCTGGGTTCAAGTGATTCTCCTGCCTCAGCCTCCCAAGTAGCTGGGAGTACAGGTGCCCACGACCACGCCTGGCTAATTTTTGTATTTTTAGTAGAGACGGGGCTTCACCATGTTGATCATACTGTTCTCGAACTCCTGACCGCAGGTGATCTGCCCATCTTGGCCTCCCAAAGTGTTGGAATTACAGATGTTAGCCACCATGCCTGGCCAAGACCCCACCTCTACAAAAAAAAAAAAAAACTTAGCCTGGTGTGGTGGCACCTGTAGTCTTAGCTACGCAGGAGGCTGAGGTGGGAGAACTGCTTGAGCCCAGGAGTTCAAGGCTGCTGTGAGATGTTTTCACGCCACTGCACTCCAGCCTGGGTGACAGTGAGATCCTATCAAAAAAAAAAAAAAAAGGGAAAACGTGCTTAATGTAAGACATTAAGACATCTAACTACAGAAATCTCTAAAGTACAATAGAAACATTTGTACCTTATTCCTCCAATTTCACTCCTTGGCATTAGCTAACAATAATTGAGTTACTAGTTTATTACATAGCCTTCCATATATACATTTTTATTTTGCTGTGTCTACACAAACATATATAATCGCATACACACACACACACAACTTACATTTTTGTAACCACACACACACAATGAAAACCTCTTGTTTTTTATTTTTATTTTTTTAATAGAAATGAGATCTCATGCTGGGTGCAGTGGCTCATACCTGTAACGAATTCCAGCACTTTGAGAGGCCAAGGTGGGCAGATCACAAGGTCAGGAGATTGAGACCATCCTGGTTAACACAATGAAACCCCATCTCTACTAAAAACACACAAAAAATTAGCTGGGTGTGTTGGCACGTGCCTGTAGTCCCAGCTACTAGGGAGGCTGAGGCAGAAGAGTTGCTTGAACCCAGGAGGCGGGGGTTGCAGTGAGCCAAGATCATGCTACTGCACTCCAGCCTAGGTGACAGAGTGAGATTCTGTCTCAAAAAGAAAAAAAAAAGGAAAGAAAGAAATGAGGTCTCCTTTGTTGCCCAGGCTGGTCTTGAACTCCTGTGCTCAAACAATCCTCCCACCACCTCAGCCTCCCAAAGTGCTGGGACTACGGCTGTAAGCCACTGTGCCTGGGCCCCTCTTGTTTTTATTGAGCATATACTATAGGCAGACTTTTGAACTAAGGGATTGACATACATCTTATCACTGCAAGTGCTCAATACTGTAGTAACTGGATGAGGAGACTGGGGCTCAGAAAGGTTAAGACAGTTGCCAAGGTCACACAGCTCACAAGTGGCAGTGCCCTCACTTGAACCCAGGTCTCTGACATCAAAACCACAAGTTGATGAACTAGATGTTCTCCTCTTGCAGTGTTATATTCACTCACTGATTTTTTTAAGAGACAGAGTCTTGTTCTGTCCCCTAGGCTGGAGAGCAGCAGTGCAACCATAGCTCACTGTAACTGACAACTCCTGGGCTCAAGCCATCCTCCTGCTTCCAGCCTCCTGAGTAGCTAGGACTACAGGTGCACACCACTGTGCCCAGCTAATTTTACCTTTTTTTTCATTTTTATTTATTTATTTTTTATTTTTTAAAATAAAGACGGGGTTTCACCATGTTGGCCAGGATGGTCTCGATCTCCTGACCTCGTGATCTGCCCGCCTTGGTCTCCCAAAGTGCTGGAATTACAGGCATGAGCCACTGTGCCCGGTCTTTACTTTTTATTTCTGTAGAGATGGGGTCTCACTATTTTACCCAGCCTAGTCTCGAACTCCTGGTTTCAAGTGATCCCCATGCCTTGGGCTTCCAGAGTGCTGGGATTACAGGCATGAACCATAGCACCAGGCCTTTGCTCATTCTTTCATTCATTCAACAAATATTCTTTGAGCCTTCAGAGCCACAGATGAGTTGAGGAGACAGCCAGGTAGACTGACTACTAACATTTAGGAAAAGGGGGTGTGATGGGAGAAGTAGGAGGGATAGCCCCAGCCCAGGGCCTGAGTCAGGAAAGGATCCTAGAGGAAGGGCGCCTGAGGGATGTGTACCATACCCAGGGGAGGAGACAGCGTCAGTGGAAGAACGTGTGTGTGTGTGTGTGTGTGTGTGCACGCGCATGCGTGCGTGTATGTACGGTGCCTTTTTAGGGAGCCCAGTCCCTCTCCAGGGTGCTGGGGTTGAGTGGAGGCAGTCGAGGGCTGGCAGCAAGACCCTAGGACCATCTTAAGGAGGCTGCCTCTGTCCTCAGGGAAACCCTGGAATGACTAGAGTGACAGTTTTCAGACTCTAGAGTTTTAGGATTTAATTTCTTTCCCTTTCCCTCCCACGAGATTGTGCTTCTAGGAGCACAGTGTCCTGGTGGCTCAGAGGCCACCGAGGCACCCTCAGATCCCCACACGCTCCCTGGGCCTGCAGGTGGACCATTCACTCAGCCCTGCTCCAGGATTCAGGCTGGCTCTTTGGTCATAAAGGACCCCATTGCCCCCTAGTGGTGGCTGGACACAGCTGTGGAAGGAATTCCAGACTCCAGCAAGGGGAGATGGGCATAGGTCCTGCTTCTCCCCTAGACCTCTCCATCTGTGTCACCAGCATCCCCACCCAGGTGTTCAGTGTGGGCTCACCCTCGAGCCCATTTCTTTTCTTTCTTATTTTTTTTTTGAGATGGACTCTTTCTGTCGCCCAGGCTGGAGTGCTGTGGCACTATTTCGGCTCACTGCAACCTCCGCCTCCCAGGTTCAGGCGATTGTGCTGCCTCACCCTCCTGAGTAGCTGGGATTACAGGAGTGTGCCACCACGCCCGGCTAATTTTAGCACTTTTAGTAGAGTTGGGGTTTCACCATGTCGCCCAGGCTGATCTCGAACTCCTGACCCTAAGTGATCCACCCGCCTCAGCCTCCCAAAGTGCCAGGATTACAGGCGTGAGTCACCATGCCCGGCCTGTTCTCTCATTTCAAGAACTCCTGCAGGGTCCACCTTTGCTGTATCTCACCTTGGGGCTCCCCTAGCCTTCAAACTGCTCGCCTGTGATCTGTCTGGATTTCGACTCTAGTTTCTGCACAGAAGAAAGGGGGTCAATCTTGTTTAACATCATTATTTAAGTAAAAGTTATATACAGTAAAATGCCCAAGTCTTAAGGTCACAGCTTGATCCACTTTTATGTATGTAATCATCCATGTAGCACACACCCAGATCTGGACCATTTCCAGCCCCGGGAGCCCACCTTGTCTCCACTCTCTCCAAAGTCAACCAGCATTATTTTTTCCTTCCTTCCTTCCTTCCCTCCCTCCTTTCTTTTCTTTCTTTCTTTTTTTTTTTTTTGAGATGGAATTTCGCTCTTGTCACCCAGGCTGGAGTACAATGGTGCAGTCTCAGCTCACTGCAACCTCTGCCTTCTGGGTTCAGGCAATTCTGCCTCAGCCTCCCAAATCTCTGGGATTACAGGCATGTGCCACCACACCTAGCTAATTTTTGTATTTTTAGTAGAGACAGGGTTTCACCATCTTGACCAGGCTGGTCTCGAATTTCTGACCTCAGATGATCATTCATTCTTTCATTCATTTGCCTCAGTCTCAGCCTCAGCCTCCAAAAGTGTTGGGATTGCAGGTGTT
Source organism: Cacajao melanocephalus (assembly GCA_963573385.1). Lineage (NCBI taxonomy): Eukaryota > Metazoa > Chordata > Mammalia > Primates > Pitheciidae > Cacajao > Cacajao melanocephalus. The sequence continues at coordinate 25,535 of CAUYLG010034601.1, read as the reverse complement.
AGCCACCGCACTCTGCCTACATTTTGTATTTTTCATAGGGATGGGGTCTCACCATGTTGGCCAGGCTGGTCTCAAACTCCTGACCTCAGGTGATCTGTCCACTTCAGCCTCCCAAAGTACTGGGATTATAGGCGTGAGCCACCATGCCTGGCCTAATTTTTAATTTTTTTTTTTAAATATATAAAGACGGGGTTTCACTATGTTGGTCAGGCTGGTCTTGAACTCCCGACCTCAGGTGATCCACCCACCTTGGCCTCCAAAGTGCTTGGATTACAGGTATGAGCCACCATGCCTGGCCAATTTTTATATTTTTAATAGAGATGGGGGTCTCACTATGTTGCCCAGGCTGGTGTCAAACTCCCAGGCTCAAGCAATTCTCCTACCTTGACCTCCAAAAGTGTTAGGATTACAGGTGTGAACCACTGCTCCCTGCCCTTAATCTTATTTTATTAATTGATCCAATAGCACCCTCTGTAGCATTCCAGAGTGTACGATGTAGTTAGTTGAAGATTAGGTATCACATTTAGTTGTCCAGTCTTGCAGGCTCCATCAATCAGGAACACTTCCACAGCCCTTCTTTGCTTTTATGAGTAAAGTAGTGGTTCTCAACTGGGGGCAAGTTTTCCCTCCAGGGAACACTTGGTATGCCTGGAGACACTTTAGGTGTCACAACTGTGGTTGTATTACTGGCATCTAGTTAGTAGAGGCCAGGGATGCTGCTAGATATCCTATAGTGTATAGCACAGTCCCCTGGACGACAAAGTGTATCTGGACCAAAATGTCAATAGCACTAAGATTAAGAAACCCTACACTAGAGTGATCTTTTGCAAACGTTAATTATGGGGCCGGGTGCAGTGGCTCATGCCTGTAATCCCAGCACTTCGGGAGGCCGAGGCAGGCAGATCACCTGAGGTCAGATATTGAGAAATGCTGAGTGTATGATAGAATATATTGTTTGCTAAGAAGAACGATGGCAAGGAAAACCTCGCACCCCCCAAGTGGAAAACTACTTGGGGCATTCTAAAGTAGCAAAACAGTGTAGGTATATCGTACACCGGTTAAAACAAGTATTTAAGCACGGGATACGTGACCCTCCCCCGGTGCTCCCTCGTGGAGAATACTTTTTAGTTTATCAGTGATCAGTGGTAAGCGGGCACCAGCTGCCTACCTAGTTTATTTTTGTTCTATGAGAAAACACAGGACACCTGTTTGTTAATAATAATCACCTGTTTAGAGGGAATAAATAAGCGGGTCAGAGTCTGCTCGAGGCCCTCAGCCCAGAATGCTGTCAGCCCCTGAGGCTCTCAGCTCAGAAGGCTGCTGGCCCCCAGATTGTCTCGCTTTGCTGTTCTATCTGGGTGTCTGCTTCTTAATGCCTTCAGTGCCGCCTGGGTGGAGGTCTCTACGGCCGAGCTGGTCTCAGTAGTCGGGAGTTCAAGCCCAGCCTGGCCAATATGGCGAAACCCCGTCTCTACTAAAAGTACAAAACTTAGCCAGGTGTGTTGAGAAACATTAAATTTACCCTGCCCCCATGATTCCCTTGTGGAAGATACTTTTAGTTTGTAATTAGTGGTAGGCGGGTAACAGCTGCCTACCTGGTATATTCTGGCGTTACATGTATATGTAAAACACCTGTGTATTAAGACTTACCTGTCAGTAAATAAACACTGATAGCTCAGGGCTATCAGTCTGGAGAGCTGTCAGCCCCGCAGGCTCTCAGGCTGTTGGTCCCCGGGATAGGTCCACTCTGTTGCCTGCCTGGGTGAGGGTTTCCTGACAGAGATGGTTCTAGGTACAGACATAGGGGCAGGTGCCTGTAATCCTAGCTATTCAGGAGGCTGAGGCAGGAGAATTGCTTGAACCTGGGAAGCAGAGGTTGCAGTGAGCCGAGATTGTACCACTGCACTTCAGCCAGGGTGACAAGAGCAAGACTGTCTAAAAAAAAAAACAAACACCTTAACTGCATCCCATCACCTTCCTGCTTAAATCCCTCCAGTGGCTTCCCACTGCTTTCAGGATGAAATCCAAGCTCCTTGCCTAGGTCTACTAAGCCCTGTGTGACCTGGCCCTAGACCTATTTGCCCCCCTCCCTCCTCTTTCTTCACTGTATTTCAGTCACATTAATCTTCCGTTTGTTCCACAAAGGTGCCCAGCTTGCACCTACTCCAGGGTCTTTACACTCCCTATTCCCTGACCCTGGAACATGCCTCTCAATAGCCACTTTGCAGATTCCTTTTTTTTAAAATATGTGTATATATATACATGTGTGTGTATATATATATATATATATATATATACACACCTATATTTTATTACAAAGATGGGGGTTTCACCCTGATGGCCAGGCTGGTCTTGAACTCCTGACCTCAGGTGATCCACCCACCTTGGCCTCCCAAAGTGCTAGGATTACAAGTGTGAGCCACTGTGCCCGGCAGCAGATTCCTTAATATTCATATGTCATTTTAAATGCTCCTCTTCAGAGAGGCTTCCTGACCACACACATATTCTCTCCCATTACCCCACACTTTTTTTTTCGTCCGTTTATTTTTGAGACAGAGTCCAGCTCTGTCACCCAGGCTGGAGTACAGTGGCACAATCTTGGCTCACTGCAACCTCCACCTCCTGGGCTGAAGTGATCCTTCTGCCTCAGCCTTCTGAGTAGCTGGGATTAACAGGTGCACGACACCATGCCTGGCTAATTTTTTTTTTTTTTTAAGTAGAGATGGAGTTTCAGCATATTGGCCAGGCTGGTCTCAAACTCCTGACCTCAAGTGATTCTCCCACCTTGGCCTCCCCAAAGTGCTGGGATTACAGGCATGAGCCACTGTGCCCTGCCTGCTTTACTATCTGAAATGATCTTGTTTATTGCTGGTCCTCCCTTGCCAGAATGTATGCTTCATGGGAGATAAATCTTTAGCCATTTTCTTCATGGCTATAACCCCAGCACCTAGAACAGGTCCTGGCACATAGTAGGCATGCAGAAATATTTGTTGAATGAATGAATATGGCCTAATGATGACAAGAATGGGTTTTGAGTCAGGCAGACTGCAGATTAAATCATTGCTCTGCCACTTACCAGCTGAGGGAGTTTGAATGACTTAACATCCCTGAGCTGTATTTCTTCATTTGTATATGAAGGTAAAAGTGGTGTCTATCACAGGGGTGTCTGTTGATCTGGTGAGCTAATGCTTATAGAACACTCTGTGCCAGGTACTAGCAAGTGCTCGATAACTTACTGTGTTTCGAACATGAATAAAGCAGCAGGTATACATGGGCACTGGGCTGAAGCCCATCCAGGCTCTTTCCCTCCCATAATCCCAGATGCAATCCTTCCCTTGGCCATTTAAAGCTCTTGTAACTCTTTATTGCATTTGCAGGTGTCTCCCTACTTCACAGCTGTCTAAGGGCAAATACACTCCCTGAATGTTTAACACAGCTACCTGCCGGGAAGGAGGGAGGGAAGGAAAGAGAGAGGGGAGGGACAGACTGAGGGGGCAAAGGAAGGCAGGTGGGCTTGTGTTCTTGACTGTAGTCTTATGGAAGAGGTGCGGTCCTCTGGTGAGATGGCAGTACTGGGATGGGGGATGAAGATTCCAAGTGCTAGTAAGCTGCAGAATGGGAAGTGAGTGAAGCACTCAAAATTTAGGGTGCAAAATTTTAAGGGGTACCAAAAACTCAGTAATCAAGATAAATAATTGTTTAAAATTCAAAATTATTATTTTTTATTTTTTATTTTTATTTTATTTTATTATTTTTAAGATGGGGTTTCACCATGATGGCCAGGCTGGTCTTGAACTCCTGACCTCAGGTGATCCACCCACCTCGGCCTCCCAAAGTGCTAGGATTACAAGCGTGAGCCACCGCGCCAGGCCTAAAATTCAAAATTAAAGCAAAGAAATTCCAGGATGGACAAAATGTCAAAATTTTAACTCAAACCAGGATTAGCAACAGTGCTATGCTGAGCCATATCAGAACCTGCTGTGAAAAGAAAAATGATTTCATCACCTGAGTCCTGGCCTTTAGGCTACTGCTGTTTCTCGTATCAACCTGCAGGTGGCGCCTGATTCTGAGACATAATCTCCCGCTGGGTCTGTTTTCCAGGTTTGTGGAAGTAGATTCTCTTCTGGCTGGACCGTCGTTCTGTGAAAGATGGTTATTTTGAGATCTCGGATAAGAGCCTTCCCCTCTCTGGGTCTCCGTTTTTCTGTCCGCAATTTCATTTCTAGCTGGAACATCCTCATTCATCCTTACTATTCATGCCACATCATCAGGCATGTGATTGTTCTTGCAGGGGTTAAAGTTAGATGAAGTGAATTTGTGGTAGACAGATGAATGGACGAGAGAAAAGCATACAATTTTATTTAATGTACAAAGCACAGGGGAATGGCAGAAGGACCACCTAATAACCCCAAGGGGTATAGATACTTGTGTATCTTTCTTCGTAGGAGAAGGGGGGACATGGGGGATCTAGGCAATTCTCAATTGATTGATTGAGATGGAGTCTCTGCTCTGTCGCCCAAGCCGGAGTGCAGTGGCGCTATCTTGGCTCATTGCAACCTCTGCCTCCCAGGTTCAAGTGATTCTCCTGCCTCAGCCTCCCTAATAACTGGATTACAGGCACCTGCCACCACACCCAACTAATTTTTTTGACATGGAGTTTCACTCTTGTTGCCCAGCCTGGAGTGCAACGGTGTGATCTTGGCTCACAGCAACTTCTGCCTCCCAGGTTCAAGCGATTGTCCTGCCTCAGCCTCCCGAGTAGGATTACAGGTGCGTGTCACCATGCCCGGCTAATTTTTGTATTTTTAGTAGAGACAGAGTTTCACCAGGTTGGCCAGGCTGGTCTCGAACTTCTGACCTCAAGTGATTCTCGTGCCTCGGCCTCCCAAAGTTTTGGGATTACAGGTGTGAGCCACCGCGCCTGGCCCCTCTGCCCTTATTTTTGTTTTGTGTATTAAACATCTGCCTAAACATCTCCATGTACCCAGGGCATGGCTAGGATGTATTCACAGGGGATGTATCAACAGCTGGGGGAGGGTTATAGCCCGGAAGGAAGTGAGGGAAGAATTTGGGGGTTAAGAATACAGAGCATCAGAGCGGGGAGTCCTTGCGAAGTGGGGAGGAAAACCCACGCGGGGCCCCACTTTGGAATGCTCCAAAGGTCTGTGAAGTAAGCCCAGCTGCCTGTAATCCCAGCTACCCGGGAGCTTACGGACAATTAGACCAGAGACCCCAAGCCTGCCTCCCCTGCTCACCTGATGACAGGCACCTGAGATATCACCAGGGCTGCCACGGATGGTGAGGGGAGCCAGGGCCCCAGCATGAGCCCCCTTGTCTACCTGCTTCCTGACCTAGGGAAGAGCTAGAGACACCTGCTGTGCTTCAGGACAAGGAGCCAGGGCCCAGGTTATATGTGCATGGGAAATGGGGAAACTGATGTCCAGAGAGAAGTGACTGCCTGGGGTCACCAGCAAGGCAGGGCCAGACTCGGAGCTCGAACTGCCAGCTCCACCGAAGCTAGGAGTCCTACTCAGTCTGTGGGGAGGGCTCTGGGCCCTGATTCTGTCGGGTTAAGCGGGGAGGCGCTGCTGTCAGGGAGAGGGGTGAGTGGGGAAAACTCCAGGGTGGGGAGACAAAAGGAGAGGGAGGGAGGAGGCAGGAGGCTGGCAGGGCAGACAACCTGTGTTTAATGTTGAGTTATCGGGAGGCACCTCTGCTTGTCACAGCAAAATATAGGCCAGTCTCGGTGGCTCAGCGATCCTCTTGCCTTGACCTTTCAAAGCTTTAGGATTATAGGTGTGAGCCATCCAAATTGTTGAAGCTTCAGGCCCCACAAAACCTGGACCCTCCCTGGCTCTGTGAGTGGCTGGAAAGATGGGTGGCCTATCACGAAGCATCATGGCAGAGTAAGATCCCGATTTGGGAGTACTTAGCCCTCTCCAGTTCATGACAGTGCACCCTGAGCGCCCTCATTGCCTATCCCCAGCACCAGCGTCTTGTAAAGAAGACCTAGAAAAGCTTTCAGTAGCCTGAGGCTCTCTTTTGGAAAAAGAAAACAAGGCCGGATGCCATGGCTCATGCCTGTAATCCCAGCACTTTGGGAGGCCAAGGCAGGTGGACCATCTTAGGTCAGGAGTTCGGGACCATTCTGGCCAACATGGCAAAACCCCGTCTCTACTAAAAATACAAAAATTAGCGGGGCATGGTGGCATGCACCTGCAATCCCAGTTACTCAGGAGGCTGAGGCAGGAGGATAACTTGAATCCAGGAGGCAGACGTTGCAGTGAGTGGAAATCGCACCACTGCACTCCAGCCTGGGTGACAGGGTGAGAGTCCATCTCAAAAAAACAAAACAAAACTACAAATACAGAATTAGGTGCAGGGCCTTGGAAGGAGCCCTGCCCTTGGAAGGAGTACATCCATCTCCTATCAGAGCTAGCTCTGTTTCTACCTCCTCATCCTTTGTAACCCAAGTCCCACTGCTTCCTGACAGGAAGGAGCAGCAGTAGCAAGGGCATGGATGTAGGGTCAGACAAACCTCAGCTAGAAATCTGGCCAAGCCACCTCCTGCGTGACCCACGCAAGTCTCTGAATTCTTTAAAAAATTATTACTGGCTGTGCGCTATGGCTCACATCTGTAATCTTAGCACTTTGGGAGGCCAAGGCAGGCAGATCACCTGAGGTCAGGAGTTCGAGACCAGCCTGGCCAACATGGTGAAACGCTGTCTCTACTAAAAACACAAAAGTTAGCCAGGCATAGTGGTGATTGCCTGTAATCCCAGTTACTCAGGAGGCTGAGGCAGGAGAATCCCATGAACCCAGGAGGTGGAGGTTGTGGTGAGCCCTCACCACTGCACTCCAGCCTGGGCAACAGAGTGAGACTCCATCTCAAAAATAAATAAATAAACATAAAAATAGAAAATAAAATAATAATTTTTTTTAGAAGTCTCACAATGGCACGATCCTGGCTCACCGCAACCTCTGCCTCCCAGTTCAAGTGATTCTCCTGCCTCAGCCTCCCGAGTAGCTGGAATTACAGGCATGTACCACCACACTTTGCTAATTTTTGTGCTTTTCGTGGAGATGGAGTTTCACCATGTTGGCCGGGCTGGTCTCAAACTCCTGACCTCAAGTGATCCGCCCACCTCGACCTCCCAAAGTGTTGGTACAGAGGTGAGCCACTGTACCGGCCAAAATACATAATTCTTAAGTGAGCAGTTCCATGAATTTTTACATAAATATGCACCATGTTACCACCACCCAGATCAAGACACAGAACATTTCCAAAGTCCCTCTTGTCTCTCTCTTTAGTCAATACTCTTCACCCTCCAACCCCACGAGACAATCATTATTCTAATATCTTGTGCTGCCGGGTGCAGTGTTATGAGCCTGTAGTCCCAGCTACTCTGGAGGGCTGAGGTGGGATGATTGCTTGAGGCCAGGAGTTCCAGGCTGCAGTGAGCTCTGGTTATGCTTGTGAATAGCTACTGCACTCCAGCCTGGGCAACATAGTGAGACCCCATCTCTAAAAAGAAAAAAAAAATTAGATATTGTGCATGAAGCACTCAGCACGTAAGAGTTCTCAGGACATGGCAGGTGTTATTCTTATTCGTCTCAATTATGTTCAGCCCCTCACATCCCCGCCCCCAGGCTAGGACTCCACAGTCTCCAGCCTGAACTATTGCACCAGCCTCCCACCCTGGTCCCTCCACCTGTGTTCCAGCATCCACTCCACTACCAAGTGGGCTATGCCAACGTGAACATGTCAGATAGGTCACTGGGCCTTCTTCACCTATGCTGTTGCCTCTGCTCAGAATATTCTCTGCTTCCCACGTCCCTCCTCCATCTGCAAATTCCAGCTCAGCCTTTAGGTTTCAACTTTGCCTTTCCCCAAGATTCCTTTCCAAGTCCCAGTCTGGGGTGCATGTCCCCATCTGTCCTCCTTGGCCCCCTGTTCCCCCCACCCCCAAGAATGCTCATCCCTGCCTTACTGGAATTCCCCGAGGGCATGATTATGTCTGTAAATTCAACCTGGAGTGCTCGGCACAGGCAGAGTGCCCCGGACACAGTGGGCGTAAGCAGGCAGCAGGGCCCCAGGGATTCTAGAAATTTAATCAACTTGAGCAATCAGCTTGCTTTACAGCCTTCTGCCCTGCAGCCTGTTCCTCCCCAGACCCTGTAGAATTCGGCCACCTTGCTGGTTTAAACTAGCTCTTGACAGACCCTGGCAACTTATAGAGGAACTCAAGTGAACTTTCCTCATTAGCACGCTGAAGTCTCCACCCTGGAGGGGCTCTAGCTTCATTACCCTAACAGGAGACTTATGCACTGGCACGATGACACACTGCCTCTGGGACCCCTCCTCTACATGCCATAATATAGCCTCTCCTCTTTCCGTTGCCCCCTAAAACCCTCCTGTCACTTTCCTTTGGGGAGACACTGCTTTGGAGAATACTCCCAGTGCCCTACTTACTTGTGCCAAGTAATAAAATTCTTATTAATCAAAACCCGAGTCTTTGTGGTTACTTGCCAGGCGAACAAACACTGGTATTTTATTTTTGTTTGTAATACAGGCATATGATTAAATATTTATTGAATGTTAAACAGATGAATAAATAAATGTCACTTTTTTTTTTAATGGAGTCTCGCTCTGTCACCCAGGCTGGAGTATAGTGGCACAATCTTGGCTCACTGCAACCTCCCCCTCCCAGGTTCAAGCGATTTTCCTGCCTCAGCCTCCAAGTAGCTGGGATTACAGGCACTTACAACCATGCCCGACTAATTTTTGTATTTTTAGTAGAGCTGGGTTTTCACTATGTTGGCCAGGATGGTCTTGAACTCCTGGCCTCAGGTGATGCACCTGCCTCAGCTTCCCAAAGTGCTGGGATTACAGGCGTGAACCATCATGCCCAGGCTAAATGTCACTTCTATATTTGAAAACCTTTCACGGTTTCTCATGGAGAGAGAAAAGAAGTACAAACCACAGAGTACTGCATTCCGCTTCCATCCTCATCTCCCACACGCCAGGGTCTAAATCCTTTCCCTATCACTTATTGGCTGTGTGACCCTGGAAAAATGGCTGTTTCCTCATCTGTAAAATGGGGATAATAGTAATAATAACTACCTCATAGGATGATTGTGAGGTTGAAATGAGAAAGACAGGGTCTTGCTCTGTCACCCAGGCTGGAGTGCAGTGGTGCCATCATGGCTCACTGCAGCCTTGATCTCCTGGGTTCAAGTGATCCTCCCACTTCAGCCTCCTGAGTAGCTGGGACTACAGGCATATGCCACCATGCCTGGCTAATTTTTAAATTTTTTGTTGAGACAGGGTTTTGCCATGTTGTCCAGGCTGGTCTCTAACTTCTGTGCTCAAGTGATCTTCCTATCTTGGCACCCTGAAGTGCTGGGATTATAGGCATGAGCCACCACACTCAACACACACCCTGACTAACAAGTCAGTTTATTATTGACTTTTCAATTTTCTTTTTCTTTTTTTACATCCTGACCCATTGCTGAGATGTTTATTGTTTTTCCCTCTAAAATGTCGGCTTCTTGTCCACAGGGATTTTTCTCTTGTTCCTTGCTGTATGACCAGAGCCTAGATTAATGACTGGCACACAGTAAGTGCTCAATAAATATGGCTAAATGCCACCACATCACACTTTCTTTGCCTATGTCAGAGGTACCCAAACATAGGTGCTTTTATGTCTCGGTGATTTTTATTTTCATAGCAGTCCTAATTTTTCAATTACAGTCCTCATGTCTGTAATTCCAGCACTTTGGGAGGCCGAAAGTGCTGGAATTACAGGTATGAGCCATTATACCCGAAGTGAGAGGATTGCTTGAGGCCAGGAGTTTAAGACCAGCCTGGGCAACATAGCAAGACCCTTTCTCTACAAAGAAAAAAAAATACCTAACTTCTGTTTCCCTCCCCTCTCTTTCTCCTTTCTCTCTCTCCCCTTTTCTTTGCCCTCTCTTTGCCCTTCTGCATGGGATGATGCAGCAAGAAGGCCCTCACCAGATGCCAGCATCTTGATCTTGGACTTTCTAGCCTCCAGAACTATGAGAAATTTTTGTTCTGTATAAATAACACAGTTTATGGTATTCTGTTTTAGCAGCACAAAATGGATGAAGACACCACAATTACTTACTTAATGGGATATGTGTACTTTCTTGGAATCTTGGAATCACAGCAGATACCAACACTCACCTCTTCTCTTCTCTTTCTTTCTTTTTCTTTCTTTCTTTCTTCTTTCTTTCTTTCTTCCTTTCTTTCTTTTCTTTCTTTCTTTCTGTCATTCTCTCTCTCTTCCTTCCTTCCTTTTACTTTCTTTCTTTCTTCCTTTCTTTTACTTTCTTTCTTCTTTCTTCCTTCCTTTTTCTTTCTTTCTCTTCCTCCCTCCTTTCCCTCCCTCCATCTCTCCCTCCCTCCTCCCCTCCCCCTCCCCCCTTCCCCCCTCTTCCTTCCTTCATTTTTTTTTTGAGACAAGATCTTGCTCTGTCACCCAGGCTGGAGTGCAGTGGCAAGATCATGGCTGACTGCAGCCTCAAACTCCCAGCTCAAGTGATTCTCCCACCTCAGCCTTACTGGTAGCTGGGACCACAGGCACACACCACCACACTCAGATAGCTTTTATTTTTAATTTTTAAATTTTGTTTGCATCCAAGTAGTCAGTGAATAGCTAGCTTTTGTAGTTTTCCAAGAGACAGGGTTTTGGCATGTTGCCCAGTCTGGTTGCAAACTCCTGGGCTCAAGCGATCCTCCTACCTTGGCCTCACAAAGTGCTGGGATTACAGGTGTGAGCTACCACACCTGGCCAACACTCTCATTTTCTGTTCTACATTGATTTTCATGAGTAGTTTGTTATTTTCTTCTTTCTTTCTTTTTTTTTTTTTTTTTGAGACAGAGTCTCACTCTGTTGCTCAGGCTGGAGTGCAATGATGCAATCTCAGCTCACTGCAGCCTCAACCTCCCTGGCTTAAGCTATCCTCCCACCTTAGCCTCCCAAGTAGCTGGGACTACAGGCAAGTGCCTGTAGCTTGGCTAATTTTTGAATTTTTTGTAGAGATGAGGTTTTGCCATTTTGCCCAGGCTGGTATCAAACTCCTGAGCTCAAGTGATCCTCCCACCTCAGCCTCTCAATGTTCTGAGATTACAGGTGTGAGCCACCTCGACTGGTTGAGTTATTTGCTTCTCATTATTAGGGAAGCAAGAGCCTAGGAGAGCCAGAGTAACGCCATTTTAAATTCAGCTCCATCTAATAAGGCACATTTCTTGCTGGTCACCACCATAGTCATAGGATGTTTATAGTTTAGATGTCCCAATACTCATAACAATATATGCTTTCAAGATAATTATAGTTATGCTTTGATGTACTCACACACTAAAATGTTAAGGATAGTTTAAATCAATAGAGTAATAAATTTTGTCATGCTGTCTGCTCACCCATATGTAGACACAGCTTGGCAGACAAGACCCCTTATAAGAAATAACTTAAACAAAGACAGGGCATTTTTCCTTTTGCTTTCTAAGGATGCTCCTCTGTAACGGAGTAGCTTTCTTTTTTCTTTTCTTTTTTTTTTTTTTTTTTTTTTTTGAGACAGTCTTACTCTTGCTGCCCAGGCTGGAGTTCAGTGGCGTGATCTTGGCTCACTGCAACCTCTGCCTCCTGGGTTCAAGTGATTCTCCTGCCTCAGCCTCCCGAGTACTTGGGATTACAGGCGCCCACCACCATGCCCGGCTAATTTTTGTATTTTTAGCAGAGACGGGATTTCACCATGTTGGCCGGGCTGGTCTCAAACTCTTGACTTCAAGTGATCAGCCCAACTCAGCCTCCCAAAGTGCTGGGATTACAGGCATGAGCCACCATGCCCAGTCCAGAGTAGCTTTTAGTAAACGATCTTTTCTCATTGCACTTTGCAATATGCCTTGAATTCCTTCCTGGGTGAGATGCAAGAACTCTCTCTTAGGGTCTGGGTTGAGACTTCTTCTCTAGTAACATTACCACATCAATTGCTGAAAACCCAGTACTACAAAGCTATAATACTATAGAAAGCAAGGTTGTAAAGCCTAATGCTGAAATTGTGTACTGCTTCCAGCTAGTTGTTTTCACACTGTTCACCCAAAGATGAGTATAATTTTGTTTCCCTTCAAGTCTGAAATATTCGGCTGGGCACAGTGGCTCACACCCATAAACTCAGCACTTTGGGAGGCTAAAGCAGGAGGATCGCTTAAGGCCATGCATCCAAGACCAGCCTGGGTAACATAGGGAGACCCTATCTGTATAAAAAATACAAAAAAATTAGGCCAGTCATGGTGGCTCATACCTGTAATCTCAGCACTTTATGAGGCCGAGGTGGGTGGATCACTTGAGGTCAGGAGTTCAAGACCAGCCTGGCCAACATGGTGAGATCCCCCATCTCTACTAAAAGTACAAACATTAGCAAGGTCTGGTGGTATGTGCCTGTAATCCCAGCTACTTGGGAGGCTGAGGCAGAAGAATTGCTTGAACCTGAGAGATGGAGGTTGCAGTGAGCCAAGATCGCACCACTGTACTCCAGCCTGGGTGACAGAGCGAGATTTCGTCTCAAAACAGAAAAACAAAAAAACAAAAATATTAACTGGTCGTAATGGCATGCACCTGTAGCCCCAGTTACCCAGGAGGCTGACGTGGGAGAATCGCTTGAACCCAGGAATTTGAGGTTGAAATAAGCTACAATCATGCCATTGCACACAAGCCTGGATGATAGAGTAAGATCTTGTCTGCAAAAAAATTAAAAAATTTTAAACATTCTATCACGCTCCTGTCAATGTAGTATGGTACACCAGGGTCCTTCTATGCATAGTTTGAGAAGCATGGGTCTATTCTTTTTAGAAAATACTTTTGGCTGGGTGTGGTGGCTCATGCCTATAATCCCAGCACTTTGGGAGGCCAAGGCAGGCAGATCATGAGGTCAGGAGTTGAAGACCAGCCTGACCAACATGGTGAAACCCTGTTTCTACTAAAAATACAAAAAATTAGCTGCGCATGGTGGTGGGCACCTGTAATCCCAGCTACTTAAGAGGCTGAATCAGGGTAATCCCTTGAACCTGGGAGGCGGAGGTTGCAATGAGCTGAGATCGCACCATTGCACTCCATTCTGGGCAACAGTGTGAGACTGTCTCAAAAAATATATATTATTTATTTATTTATTATATTTATTATTTTTAATTGACAAATACTTTTTTTAGATGGAGTCTTGCTCTGTTGCCCAGGCTGGAATGCAATGGCTCTGTCTCGGCTCACTGCAAACTCCACCTCCTGGGTTCAAGCAATTCTCCTGCCTCAGCCTCCTGAGTTAGCTGAGATTACAGGTGCTCGCCACCATGCCTGGCTAATTTTTGTATTTTTACTAAAGACGGGGTTTCACCATATTGGCCAGGCTGGTCTTGAACTCCTGACTTCATGATCCACCTGCCTCGACCTCCCAAAGTGCTAGGATTACAGGCATGAGCCACCACACTCAGCCAATAACTTTTTTTTTTTTTAGATGGAGTCTCACTCTGTTGCCCAGGCTGGAGTGCAGTGGTACAATCTCAGCTCCTCCAACCTCTGCCGCCCAGGTTCAAGTGATTCTCCAGCCTCAGCCTCCCAAGTAGCTGGGATTACAGGCATGTGCCACCACCCCAGGCTAATTTTTGTATATTTTTAGTAGAAACTCCATCTCAAAAGATAAATAAATAAACAAATAAAAATTGTATTTTAACCCCTCTCTCTTCTCAGCCTCCAGGCTCAGCTGAAATGCCAAATTGGCCAGAAACAAAACATATGTGAACAAAACAGTTTCCCCAGTCGGAATGAAAACTCTTTCCTCTGGGACTTGACAATTATTTATTTATTTTTTTTTTAGGGTCTCATTCTGTCAGCCAGGCTGGAGTGCCATGGTGCAACCTCGGCTCACTAGAGCTTTGACCTCCAGGGCCCAAGCGACCCTCCCACCTCAGCCTCCAATTATCTGGGATTACATGTGTGTACTACCATGCCCAGCTAATTTTTGTATTTTTAGTGAAGACGGGATTTTAACATGTTGCCCAGGCTGATCTCAAACTCCTGGGGTCAAGCAACTCATCTCCCTTGGCCTCCCAAAGTGCTGGGATTATAGGCATGAGTCACCATGCCCAGCCTTGGCAATAATTTAATCTGTTAAAAGGTATGAATTTTTCTCTGATACCCAAGATATAAAAAATGTCATATTTCGCCAGGTGCAGTGGCTCACGCCTGTAATCCCAGCACTTTGGGAGGCTGAGACGGGTAGATCACAAGGTCAAGAGATCGAGACCATCCTGGCCAACATGGTGAAACCCTGTCTCTACTAAAAAAAACAAAAATTAGCTGGATGTGGTGGGAAGCCCCTATAGTCCCAGCTACTAGGGAGGCTGAGGCAGGAGAATTGCTTGAACCCGGGAGGCAGAGGTTGCAGTGATCCGAGATCGTGCCACTGCACTCCAGCCTGGCGCCTGGTGACAGAGCAAGACTCTGTCTCAAAAAAAAAAAAAAAAAGCCATATTTCTTTCTTTCTTTAATTGGATAAAACCTGCCTTAAATCCCCCTGGTTGAGGTCACTGAGACTTCTAATATCTGGCATTTTTTTTTTCCAGTGGCTCCTCTTTGTTCCTGGACTTGTACCAGGACTCAGGGGCTTACACAGTCCAGGCAAAATTGAGCTGCCTACATCAGCTGCTCTCAGACACTTCTACTATAGGGCTTACCAGTCCAAGAAAAAGGGGCTGGCTCTACTGGCTATACGTGCTGCCCCAGGGCCTGGCTAAGCAGAAGGACCCCTCTGTGGCCCTAGAGACTGAAGTCCTAGTGCTTGGTGCCCAGGCATTTACACCACGCTCACCCCTAGTCCAAAGCCCTGCTCACTAGGGGACTTTATGTGAGTAGGGGAGCACCAGTGCCTCTCTGGGCTCCTTCTGCTTGCCCTTGGGGGAATCCAACCTCCCACTTTGGAAGGAAGTATTCCAGCTCCTTACAGTTTGCATGGAGGTAATGCTGGGATGAATGTGGTCCTCATGTGTTTTGTTTGGCCAAACAATTTTTAAAATGCAGGGCACACGTTCTCAGGATATCCTGGTGCTGTGTTACAGGTTAAGAAAAAAAAATCCATTGCTGGCTGGGCACGGTGGCTCATGCCTGAAATCCCAGGCACTTTGAGAAGCCGAGGCAGGAGGATCATTTGAGGTCAGGAGTTTGAGACCAGCCTAGCCAACATGGTGAAACCCTGACTCTACTGAAAATACAAAAAATTGCTGCACATGGTGGCGCACACCTGTAATCCCAGCTACTTGGGAGGCTGAGGCAGGAGAGTTGCTTGAACCTGGGAGGCAGAGGTTGCAGTGAGCCGAGATCACCCTACCAGCCTGGGTGAGACTGGGACTCTCACTCAAAAAAAAAAAAAAAAAAAAAAAAGAAAAGGGAAAAAGAAAAAAGAAAAATTCGTTGCAACACCTAAACACTGGGAAATTTCACATAACTTCCACATTCTAGACCCTCAGTTGCTGCATGGAACCCACTGCCTGGAGCTGAGCAAGGACTGTTCCTCTGGGTCAATCATATGCTCTGCAGCTGGCTACATCTGTGCTATTACATTACCCTGGCCTCTGCAGTCCCTTGAAGTTGAGACCTTCGCCTGGGCTTTTGAAAACAAAGCCTTTTTGATACTGCAGTGTGGCCTCAAACTAAAAAAACTGTTAATTCACTCTTGAAGGCAAGGATGTCTCAAATTTAAGTACTCCAGGCCCAGCCGCTCTTTGTAGATGTATGCCTGGTAGTGGGGGTGGGGTGACAGCGACAGAAACAATTACTTTTAATTCTTGCCAATGAATCTAGGGACACAGACTGAACTCCCCATAACCCACACCTTCTATTTAGCAGTGATTTAATTCAGCCTCGTGTCATTTTTTTTTTCTTTCTTTTTTCTTTGTTGTGTTTTTTCGTCAACCTTGGCTGGCATAACAAAATACTCGTGTCATTTTTAACAAGGATATCAATAGCTAACATTCATTGGAGCATTACCAGGTTTCCAGTCCCGGGTAAAGTACTTATAAATATTATCTTATTGAATTCTTGAGGAACTGCTCCTAAAGGAGTGTCCCGGAATCAAATGGCCCAGAGGCCAGGAGGAGGGAGGTATGGGTGAACGCGTAACATTGCAGCTGATGATGCAGCTTAAAAGCAGAAGGGAGGGAGGTGTACCCCGATGCTGTCGCTGTCGGAGAAGCGGCCCAGATTAGCCCCAGGGCTCTGCAACAGGCTCCAGGTGCGTAGGAGGCGCAAGCCTGTGAAACCGCCCGAAGGACTCAGTAGGTCCGGTGGAGGCCACCGGGAGCGCTGGTTGTCTCCATTGCTCTTTCTGTCTCCTCGCTCTCAGTCTCTCCAGGCCGCTCCTTCGCTATCTGTCCTGATCACCAGCCTCTCCCCAGCTCCTCTCTGCAGTGGTCGGCCCACCTGGAGCACTCCCCGCCGTCACGTGACCCGTGCGTAAATCACAGGACTCTTCCCACCTCAGGGCCAGGCCCGCACCCGGCTCTGCAGAGGCTGCAGGCCACGCATGCGCATCTGCGGGCGCACTTGCGGGGCCCGCTGGCTGATGCCGCGGACCAACCCTGCGCATCCTGTAGCTGCTACCCCGGCTGGCCCTGGCGCTGGGCCTGGGCGAGGAGCGCGGACCCAGTTGGGTCCAACTCCCAAGCCTGCTGGTTCTCTTTGCCGATACGCTCCCAACGAGTTGTCCACACAGCCGAACCTCACCTTAGCTGTGGGCACTGGGGTGCACCCTGGGTGCTGGACGTTCTCCCCTGGGCATCAGGAAGTCAGAACGCGAGTCCTGGCTCAGCGCTTAGAGCTGTGTGACCTTGGACAAGTGACTTGATCTCTTTGCGCCCCAGGGAGATAATAATAGCACAGACCTCAAAGGGCTGTAGTGAGAATCGGTGAGAATTCATGAGAGCTTTTTTGCACAGTGCCTGGCATGTATCAAACTCCCAGTAAAGGAAATAAAGAATACAGAGCTAAGGGTAGTGTGTGATAGCCGAGGGAGGATTTTACCCTTTCAAGTGGATCATTTTGCTGGCTCCTCAGTCACCCTGGGAAAGAGGCCTGAAAGTTTTATTTGTCCCCATTTCACAGATGGGGAAACTAAGGCTCGAAGATGTCAAGAGGTTTCCAACCAGGTCTTGAATGCCAAATCAGTGCTCCCAACCTGAGACTCCAGAGGCTGGGGTTCCTGGGTGAATTCACAGTCTGTCATCCCACTCTATCTTTCAGCCCTGCTATGTTAAAAAACATCCGTTCGGATTTTTGTCATCTCCAGGTACACATCTGCAAGAAAGGACTTTTTTTTTGTCCTTCTTTCTGCAGAAAATAAGGAGCTGCTATATTTCATTTGCTGTGACCCTTGAGAAGGTTCCTGCGCACGGATCCCAGGCCACTAAGAAGTCCTGGAGCCTTGGCCCAGCTCAGTGTCTCACGCCTGTGATCCCAGCGCTTTGGGAGGCTGAGCGGGTGGATCATGAGGTCAGGAGTTCGAGATCAGCTCGGGCAAGATGAAACCCTGTCTCTACTAAAAAAATACAAAAATTAGCCAGGTGCAGTGGTGGGCACCTGTAGTCCCAGCTACTTGGGAGGCTGAGGCAGGAGAATCTCTTGAACCTGGGAGGCAGAGCTGAGATTGCGCCACTGCACTCTAGCCTTGGTGACAGAGCCAGACTCTATCTAAAAAAAAAAGTCCTGGAGCCCTGCACCAAGGCTTCCCTTGGAGGCTCTTTCTCCTGCCCTACCCCTCAGGCTTTCTCCTCTCTAGTCCCAATGCCCTCTCTCTGTTCCTGAAAGAGCCAAACTCCTTTCCACCACTGGGTCTTTGCATCTACTCTGTATCTGCCTAGACACTCTCCCAGGACCTTCTCACCACCATTTCCCCATCTCAGGAAGCCAGCTCTGACTGCACCCCAGCCAGTCCACTGGGCCAGGTGCCCTGCTATCCACTCTCACAGCCCCTTCTCCATCTGCTTCAGCATTCGTCAGAACAGTAACTTAATGCTGCTAACACCTTGTTTCCTGTCTGTCCCCTCAGCTAGAATACCAGCTCCTCGAGGGCAAAAATTGTCTCCATCTTACCCACAGCACATGGCCGGCACCTTGGCTGCACTCAACAAACCTTGTTGACTGGATGAGTGACAAGAGGAGCCCGTGGCCATTCCTTTTTCTTAGCTGCTAGGGAATTTTCCAGCTTTGAATTTGTATTTTCATGGCAGATGTAGAAACTGTGGAGTCTCTGCTGATATGTGCCAGCTGGTGAAGAAGGAAGCAGGTGGCATTACCAGTGCATCCTAGGTGCCCCCACCTTTACACACTATCTCCTCCTCCAAATGCACCCAGGGGCTATCAGTATGTTTCCTGGGCAAAAGGCAAGGCCCAGACATAGAGAGTTGACACATTAATGACTTCTCTCTCTGTAAAGCCATCTGAAAGCTCTGTTGGGGGTAGATTGGGGTAGTGGTGAGAAGATGGTCAAATATGCTTGTTTTGGGGCTGGTGACTGGAATAGGTCATGTGGCCTCTTGTCCTGGCTCAGCCACCATTGGCTTCTGTGACTTCGGAAAATTTCTCCTTAGTCCTCAGCATTTTTTTTTCTCAGTATAAAATAATGGTTCAGAATGCAAATTCTGGAATTGAATCTTTCCTTTGTCATTTACTAATAAAGCACTTATCTACTCTGAATCTCAATTCCTCATCTGTAAAATATTATTACACGTCTTAATAAAATGAAGATAAAAACCTAGCTCAAAGATATTCCAAAAATTTAATGAATATTCACTGATTTTTACTACTACTAGCTCTCTTGTTCTGTTTTTATTTTTAATTGGCTCAATTTGTGTTACTTTGAAGCCAAAAGCAAGCCCTGTCCCATATTTCAAAAGCAGTATCTCCCATTAACAAAGAAAGTTGAGCAAAACTGACCTGGGTCCGCTTTAGTAAATATGGACTCCAGGAAGGAGATACTAAGACCAGAGTTGGTCCCACAATATATTCGTATCAGATTTGGGACTTAGAAACTTCTAGACTCTGAGCACCCCATAAGCAGGTTGAGATTCTGCCTTGTACATTGTTGTAGCTCCAGGGAATAGAATAGCGGCTTACTCCTAACAGTGAATGAATAATGAACATTAGCTAACAGATACTACGCGGCCTGAAGGTAAATCTAGTGCTATTTTCAGTATCTCCTCACCTCGGTTTTTTCATCTGAAAATGGAGATTAAAAAACAATGTCGATAGGTATGAGCTAAGAGGAGTGTAAACAAAAAATAAAAAGCAATACCCAATGATTGGAGGATTTGATGAGATGATGCCCGTGAGGCGCTTGGCACGGAGTTTGACACTAGAACTCAGTGTTGGTGGATGCACGGATGCAGGTGCCCAGCGAGAGGGAGGTGCTGTGGGTGGATTCACCCTGGCTTCGCTGCGGCTGAGAGTAGGCACTGCTAGTAAGAGATCTCGCCTCTCACCTCCTTCCGAGGGCAGGGAAAAAACGGAAGCTCCCAGCAAGTGGAAAGACAGGACCCACGCGGGGTTTCAGGCAGATGGAGCGCGTCAGTAGCCTGTGGCCAGGGATCCCAGCGCGGAGGTGGAAGAGGAGGCCTGGGGACCCTGCGCCCCGGGCGCGCGCGGCGCGCGAGGTGAGGGGGAGGGCGCGGCTCCGCACCAGCCAGCCTCCTCCTCGCGCCCAGCCGCATCTCGGAGGGCGGGGCTGAGCCCCCGGGCCGCAGTGCGATTGGTGGAGGAGAGAAGGGGACGCCGACGGCCGATGCGAGGCCCCGCCTCCGACTGGCCCCGCCCACGCGCGCGCGCCGGCGGCCGGGCAGCCTCCCTCTGGCTCGCGCCGCGCCCCCGCGCCCAGTCCTCGCGTCAGTTGGTCCCGAGCGCAGCTGCGGGGAGGAGAGCTGCGGCCGGCCCAGAGCGCCCACCCGAGGAGGCGGCGGGGTCCGCGGGCGTCGTGGGAGGAGGAGGTCGGAGCCTATAGACTCGTGCAGCGCCATGGCCCCCATTGGCCTCAAAGCTGTGGTCGGAGAGAGTAAGTGGAGCTGGGGTCCTTCCCGCAGGCGGGGGCTGGGGCTGTCGGGGAGCCCTGCGCGGCCCTTGCCCGCAGCGTCCTGCCTCCGAACGGGCTGCCAGCCCTGCGCCCCCGGCCCGAGACTCCTGGCCCGCGGGGTCCCGTTATTCAGGCGCCGCCGGCGGGTGAAGAAGGTCCCGGCCCACTGCCCACTGCCCGCGGCCCGGCCGCTTCCCCCGCTCTCTCCTCCCTCACCTCGCGTTTCACCCCGGCCTTCCCCTTGCAGCCCGCCCTCCTCCCTCCCCATCCTTCTTCCTCGCCGTCACTGTCTTCCCTTTTCCCTGCATCTTCCTTCCCCTCCATCCTCCCTCCCTCTCTTACTTTCACCCCCATTTCTCTCCCCTCGCCCCATCCTCCCCCTGCCCCCACCCCTCCCTCAGCCCACCTCTCTCCATCTCGCCTCTCCCGCTTGCCAGACCCCCTTCCTCTTCCTCCCCTTCACCCCCAGCACCCGTCCTTACCCTTCGCCTCGCCTCTACCCCCTGCAGCCGGCGTCCTCCCCTCTGCACCCGTCACCCTCCCCCGCACCCCCATCCTCACTCCCGTTACCTTCTCCCAGTCCCCTGGTCCCCTCTCCCCTTCCTCGTCTTTATTCCCTGAGCGCCCCGACTCCGCTCCCTTTTCCTGCAGTCCCTCCCACCCTCCTGGGTGAGTCGTGACGAGCGAGATCCCGGCCTGCGTCCTCCTCCCCCGCCCCCGGCCGCAGCGCGGTCGGCGGCTGCGAGACCCACCTGGGAGGCTGGGCCGTCCCCGGGCTGGGAAGGAGACGCCTGTTTTCCTGAGGCTGAGCTCTGCCGGTCCGGGGCCTCCTCACTCCTCCCCTTCCCGGGGCTTGGCTTCCAGGGCGGGGACTTATCCGGGTCCTGAACCCCTGAAATCACTCGGGAGATGAGGAGAGCTTCGGTGTCCGCCGCCCAGCGCCGCAGTCTGCAGTCTCCCTGCTTGCGGGGCTCGGCCCTGGCGTGGCCGAACGCTTCAGGAGCCCAGACCACCGTGGCAGGGAGGAAATCGTTGTTTATGGGTTTGGATGAAAGGCACCACCCTCATGAATGGATTTTTAAAAATGCGTGGCGGCGAGTGGCGGCCGCAGCGGAGCGAGGGCTGATGGTGGGTGACATTTGCAAAACGGGGTCCTTAGTACTAAATAAGATTGGTGATATGTGTGGAAAAACAGTGCCTCGTCAATATTTTGGCTATTTCTTTATAACAAAAAATGTGTAAGGATTGCTGTGGCTTTAGCTATCTCTGGGGATTAAGTGAAGATTAAAACTAGGCTTTTCTCTGTAGAAGAGGATAAGAAAGGAAAAATAATAAAATGGTGGAAATTTACAGTTTCCTTTCCAGTGATTCTCTACTATCATAGCGAGCGCTCGCTGTGGAATGCTTTTGGCCATATAGTATTCTTGTTGGGCACCATAGCTGTTTTGTTTCCCCTCCCCATTCTTTTCATTGATAGATAGGAAATACTCCTACTGAGGAATCTTGTTGTAAAACCTTACCTCACCTATTACATCAGAAGAAAATTGTTATAAAAACTGAACTCCAAATAAAACAAAAATTTAAAAGGTGCTTATCATAACACCTGCATTGTACCCATGCAGTACAGGTTCTGATTCTTGGACTTTTGTTTTCTAAGGAGAATCGGGGTGTTTAGGGCTAGGAGGACCCATAGGGATCTTCTAATGTCAACATCTCATTTTACCCATGAGTAAGAAATGGAGTCTTGGAGCAGTTAAGTGACTTGACAAAATTAGTGTTAATTTTGTAAAACCCGGTGGGCATTTCCTTGCAACATTAGTAAAAAATAACTTTCTTCATGATTCTGTATATATCTTTTCTTTCCAATAATAAGCTTTTAAGGGGTTGTGAAATATAGAGTGTGACAGGTTGTATTCTTTAAAATGTTATATTTGCACTTTGGGAGGCTGAGATGAGAGAGGATTGCTTAAGCCCAGAAGTTCAAGACCAGCCTGGGTAACCTAGTGGGACCCCATCTCTATAAATATAAAAATAAAATAAAATGGTATATTTAAATACTACACATTGAAGATAAAATCCCCAAGTGTTATAGAAATAAAGTTTTTGCATCATTTTGCCAGAACCCTTGTTTATGCAAGTGGCTCCATAATACCCCTCCCCCACCTTTAATTAGAAGCAAGCATAAAGGTAAAAAAAAAAATCAATATGCAGCATGGTCAGAATTTCCTTTCTGAAATAAAGCAAAGCCATTGTAAAAAAAAAAAACCAAACCAATTTTACATAAAATTGGTGAGTATGGTTGGGTATGGTGGATCATACCTGTAATCCCAGCACTTTGGGAGGCCTAAGCAGGTGGGTCAGCCTGACCATCATGGTGAAATCCTGTCTCTACTAAAAATACAAAAATTGGCTGGGCTTGGTGGTGGGCACCTGTAATCCCAGCTATTCAGGAGGCTGAGACGGGAGAATCTCTTGAATCCAGGAGGCAGAGGTTGCAGTAAGCCGAGATCACGCAATTGCACACCAGCCTGGGAGACAGAGTGAGACTCCATCTCAATTAAAAAAAAAAAAAAAAGAAATGGTGATTATGTGAGCAGAGTTCTATTCCTGTAACAATTAGGTATAAATTTTGGAAAAAAATATTGCAATCCTTTGTCAATGACAGGTTAATTCTGGCTTCTAATTTTGGATAGGTTTCTAGCTTTGCCGTTTTCTCTAAAAAATGAAAGTAAAAGATGTTTTTCAACTTCTATGCACCAATTTAAACATCACCTTCACGTCCAAGCCTTCCCAGTCTAAATTAACACCCCATCATATCATATTTAAAAATTGTTTTTTGGCTATGACCGGTAGCTCACACCTGTAATCCCAGCACTTTGGGAGGCTGAGGCAGGGGGGATCACCTGAGATTGGGAGTTCGAGACCAGGCTGACCAACATGGAGAAAGCCTGTCTCTACTAAAAATGCAAAATTAGCCAGGCGAGGTGGCGCACGCCTGGAATCCCAGCTACTTAGGAGGCTGAGGCAAGAGGAGGTGGAGGTTACGGTGAGCTGAGACTGGGCCATTGCACTCCAGACTGGGCAACAAGAGCAAAACTCCTCAAAAAAAAAAAAAGCAAAACTTAGCTGGGTGTGGTGGCTCACGCCTGTAGTCCTAGCTACTGAGGAGGCTGAGGTGGGAGGATCACCTAAGGCTGGAAAGGTCAAGGATGGGTGAACCATAATCACGCCACTGCATTCCAGCATGGGCAACAGAGTGAGACCCCTGTCTCTAAAAAAATAAGTAGAGACAAGGGTCTCACCATGTTGCCCAGGGTAGTCTCAAATTCCTAGTCTCAAGCTCGGCCTCCCAAATTGCTGGGATTGCAGTGGTGAACCACCATGCCTGGCATGTTTATCATATTTTAAAATGATAAATGCAAATATTTATAACAATTAAATTATCTGAAATGATTTTGTTTGGTTTCTTTTCTTTCTTTTTTTTGTGCTTGATTGTTGCATCCACTTGAATGTTACTCCCATGAGAGCAGGGTGTTTATCCCATGAGAGCAAGTGTTCTGGAGCCAAGAATAGTGGCTGGCTCACAGTCCGCATATTTGTTGACTGAATGAATATTATTAAGGATATGAAGGAGAATGAGATAAATGTAGTTTTTAGTCCCTTACCCTTTTTTTTTTTTTTTTGGATCTTGGCTCACTGCAATCTCTGCCTCCTGGGATCAAGCAATTCTCCTACCTCAGCTTCCTGAGTAGCTGGGATTACAGGTGCCCACCACCATACCTGGCTAATTTTTGTATTTTTGTAGAGACAGGGTTTTGCCATGTTGCCCAGGTTGGTCTCAAGCTCCTGACCTCAGGTGATCCACCTGTCTTGGCATCCCATAGCGCTGGGATTACAGGCGTGAGCCACCGTGTCCGGCCATCCCCTCATCCCTTCTGAGTTGAGCTTTGAGTCTCCAGTAGCTACAGGTACAACAAAAGTAGAGGAGATGGGTTGACTTTAGTTGTTTGCTCAATATTTGTTCAGAGCCTACTATGAGGGAACTATGGGAGATATAGAAATAAACAAACATGGGACCACTTCATACTGTTGTGACAGGCAATTCAGGGTGACAAACTTAGGGTATAGTCAGCGCACTTATTTATGTTGGTATTGCCATACTAGATTGTAATTTTTTTCAGGAGAAAGTTGGACCTTGTCTTATTCATATATCTATCTCCAGTGTGTGAATTAGTGTCTGGAACTCAGTTAATGTTGAATGAATGACTATAATGTATAAAAATTAAGAGAATGGGCTCTGGAATTAGACTACCTGGGATAAGATAAATTCTAACTCATCAATTGTTAGCTGCGTGATTTTGGTAAATAATGGAACCTTTTTGTGCCTCAATCTCTTTATCTATAAAAAGGGGAATAATAGCATGTATGTTGTGGGATTTTATGAGTATTAAATGAAGTGATGCAGATACAGCATTTAGCATGGTTCTTGGCATACAGTAAGTTTAGTGAATGTTATGAAAAGATCTCCACAGAGGGTCAGTAAGTGTTAAGGGATTTAGGGAAGAAATAGACTGCCTCTGTTCTGTGGTGCTGGAATGCTGTGGTGCAATCTCAGCTCACTGCAACCTCCGCCTCCCAGGTTCAAGCGATTCTCCTGCCTCAGCCTCCCGAGTAACTGCTATTACAGGTGTGCCACCACGCCCGACTAATTTTTGTATTTTTAGTAGAGACAGGGTTTTGCCACGTTGGCCAGGCTGGTCTCCTCTCTACAAAAAATACAAAAATTAGCTGGGTGTGGTGGCGCATACCTGTGGTCCAGCTATTTGGGAGTCTGAGGTGAGAAGATCACCTGAGCCTGGGTAGGCTGAGGCTGCAGTGAGTGGCGATCACACCACTGCACTCCTGCCTGGGCAGCAGAATGAGACCCAGTCTCAAAAAAAAATTTTTTTTTTGGCTGGGTGTGGTGGCTCATGCCTGTTATCCCAGCACTCTGGGAGGGCGAGGCGGGTGGATTACCTGAGGTCAGGCATTTGAGACCAGCTGAATAACATGGTGAAACCCTTTCTCTACTAAAAATACAAAAAAGTAGCTGGGTGTGGTGGTGCCCACCTGTAATCCTAGCTACTTGGGAGGCTGAGGCAGCAGAATTGCTTGAACCCAGGAGTTGGAGGTTGCAGTGAACCAAGATTGTGCCACTGCACTCTAGCCTGGACAAAAAGAGCAAAACTCCATCTTAGCCATTCTGATAGGTAGTGATATCTCATGGTTTTAATTTGCATTTGTTAAACATTTTTTCGTGTATATCTGTATTATCTTCTTTGGTGAAGTGTCCAAGTCTTTTATATATTTTTAATCAGGTTGTTTTCTTATTATGGAGTTTAGAGAGGTCTTCATATATTCTGGGT